>JANHFK010003503.1:75407-89006 GCA_036250565.1 Sibynophis collaris | reverse complement strand
AATAAGGGTTTTAATAATTAGGTTTTGAGTTTTAGTATTTAAATAAGGGTTTTATTGGGGACAGTCACCTATAATATTTATGTTTTTAAACTGTTTTTAGATTTTGTATTCTATGTTTTTAAATCTGACTGTAAACCGCCCTGTGTCCCGCAAGGGAGAAGGTGCGGTATATAAATGTGAAATAAAGTAAAGTAAAGTAAAGATCACCAAAAGTAAAGAACTGAAAAATATCTGTTTCCGCTCACTGTGAAAATTGTTGGCAGAATCTGGGTATACCACAGTAAATAAGTAGTTTGACTGGTACTATAAGGTGGGAAATGGCTGACCTAAAAATTATTTGTCAACCTAGAATCTTTGTCTCTTAGATCTAATAGAGCAGACAAGTATCTGTTGATTCAAGAAGGAAAAAAATAGTTTAGGATTTAAACTCTGGAATATAGACCTATCATTATAGACTTTGTTCACTATAGGCAAGTTTTTTTAATGTTTAAATGGCCTTATTCTTACCTGCAAAAGAGACAAAAGAATAATGTCTGTGAGATTTTGTCAATTAAGTTTATTCTAAATAAAAGGTTTAATATCGAGAGAATTAATTATTTCTTCTTCTCACTGATATGAAGGTTGACATCTAGCATTTCTCTTGATATGGAGATAACTCAGAGAAGAGATTCAAAAAGTTTAGACCCAGATTTAGCACAAAGGAGGACATTTTTAACAAAAAGCAGTCGAGAACTTTTAAGAAATGTGAGCCCATAGCTTAATGGATGTGAATACATCTGCTATATTACCTTCGATAGGATTTTCCCAATAAATCTTGAATCAGAGATATGAAGGCTACGAAGTCCAGTTCCCGCTTGAAAGCAGATGCAAATTTATAGTTATATTTAATAAAAGAGAGAACTACAGTAAAATAAATAATGGAATTCCTGTTATATCTTCTTTTATCAAAAGGCAGAACCAGATGACAGCTCCCGAGCCCAGTAGTCATTCCTCTGTCACGTATGGTTCCTGGAACAGCTAGAAGCTTTGATCTTGTTGTCTTAGAGATTTTTTTCCCTATAGGATCTAAAGTTGTTGTGCACCATCCAGAGTCACTTTTGGTGATGGGCGGCTAAATAAATTTGATTAATAAATAAATAAATAAAATCTAAAGTTAACAAAGTGATCTTGAACTACCTTATTATGTTGTACTTTTTCATTTACTATATTAGATTCCGCCACTGATGCGACCTCCTTTTGAAACATACTGTAGGGCACTTGTCAGATTATCTCCTTGAATGTTCTTCACTTATTCATTTTTCAAATTGATTGGTTGCCTTAGAACAGCAGCTGATGTCAGAGAGATTATTAAACTATTGGTACATATTTAAAGAAACGTTTTATCATCACCCTTATTTTAAAATTATTTTAAAATATAAGAGAACACAGATCCGCTTATTTCCCCAAACTTTTTCTTGTTCCTGTGATTATGGCTTCGACAAAAGTAAAAAAAATGTGTAATTTGGATCTAATCACATTTCATAACTCAAAATGCAGTAGCCAGAGGTCATGTGCTATAGATCCAACCATACAGATACTCATCCAGTTACAACCATTTGTTCAGTGACTATTCAAAGTTGTAATAGCACTGGAAAAAGTGACCGTTGACTGTTTTTTACGCATATGATGGATGCAGCCAGTGGTGAAATCCATCTGGTTCTATCCAGCTAGCCAAACTAGTAGTGCCGGCAGCGGGAGGCTCCACCCACCCATTGGGACATCATTATGTCCCTTTTTTTACCCTCGATTCACATGTAGAAGAGGTGCGCGCCCAGCATGCGCAAGTTCCCGTTCCCAAACTGGTAACGAAGGTAAGTAAATTTCACCGCTGGATGTAGCATCCCCATGATCAAATGCTGAAAATTCGGGCATTTGGTAACTGGCATGTATTTATGACAGTTGGATTCTCCTGGAGTCATGTGATTCCCATTGTTTAAACTTTCCAGCCAGCTTCCGATAGACCAAGTCATGTGTGTGTGTGTGGGGGAAATCTAACAATCACATGATTCATTTAACAACTTCAGTGGTTCACTTAATGATTGTGTCAAAAAAGATTGTATAATGGAGCAAAACTCACTTAAGAAACACCTTTCTTAGCAATGAAAATTTGGGGCGCCATTGTGGTTGTAAGTCGAGGACTACCTATATTGGCTTTCATTTTCTTTTTGAATTCAAGTGCTGTTTTGAATCTATGCAACTCTAAACAATTTGATACCAAAATACAGGTAGTCCTTGACTTACAACAGTGACCATTCAAAGTTACAACAGCACTGAAAAAAAATGACTTATGACCGTTTTTCATACAACCATTGCAGCATCCCCAGGATCATGTGATCTACATTCAGATGCTTGACAACTGACTCACATTGATGATGGTTGCAGGGTTCCTGGGTCGTGGGAACATATTTTGCAACCTTCTGACAAGCAAAGTCAATGGAAAAACCAGATTCACTTAACAAACGGATTACTAATACAACAACTGCACTCATTCACTTAACAAATGTGGCAAGAAAACTCATAAAATAGAGCAAAACTCATTTAACAAATTTCTCATTTAGCAACATAAATTTTGGACTCTGTTATGGTTGTAAGCTAAGGACTACATGCACTGTATCTGAACAACTATCTTCCCAGAATAAAAACCTATTCAAATCAATTGTAATTATGCTAGTGGTTAAGATGCTAGATTTGACCATAGGGCCCCATAATTCAAGTCCTTCCACAGTCCTGGAAAAGTGATTTAGCTATTCATTTTCTATTGCGATAGGGTACCTTGTGTGGTTGTTATGTGGCAATAAAATGAAGGACAGAGTTCTATATATGTCATCTTGAATTCCTGCCAAAAATTAGAGTATAAATCTATAAAGAAGTTTTTAAAAGCCATATACTGCATTCTTCTTTTGAAGAAGAGCTGAAGTGGCATAGTGGTTAGAATGCAGTACTGCAGGCTATTTCAGCTGACTGCTAGCTGCAGTTCAGCAGATCGAATCTCACCAGCTCAAGGCTGACTCATCCTTCCATCCTTCCAACGTGGGTAAAATGAGGACCCAGATTGTTTGGGGCAATAGGCTAACTGTAAACCGCTTAGAGAGGGCTGTAAAAGCACTATGAAGCGGTATATAAGTCTATGTGCTATTGCTATTCCCTTCAGATTCTATTTTATCGAAATGCTTTAAATTGTATAATGTTCTGAGGTCTATCGAACAGTAATGTGGTGTGGCAATAATTTTAACCCAAAGACTAACCCAATCATCAACTGTATTTGTTACAGAACAAAATGTATATGAAAAATGAATATATTTTTAAACAAACTAATAAAACAAGTGAACAATTAGTACACTCAAACGACAAAATACTTGGGTGAATGACCAATTCTAATTAGTCGAGATAGGATGAATGAAATGAAAAGATTTTGACAGGGCTGACTGTACTGATTATTACCAAAAGGTGCCTTTTTTTGTCTATACAGCTGTAAACCCACTGATGCAAGAATACTGCATTTGAATAACTTCCTTCCCCAGTATAAACCTATTCAGATCAATTTTAACCATGCTGGTAGTTAGAATGCTAGATTTGGGCTGAGGACAGCATGATACAATCTGAGAAAAAAAATGTTCAAAACACTATTATTATTTTTCGGTGAGTCTATGAATGCAATATCAAAATAGTTCTACATGCAGAGATTATACAGCAATATAGCATATAATCTAATACTTGTATGTGATACAAAAGAAGATGCTGAGTCTCTAGAAAATGCAGAGAAAAGCAATAAAGATGATAAGTCTGGAGGTTAAATTGTAAGATGAATGCCTAGGGGAATTAGATATGTTTAGCCTAACTAAGAGAAGCCTTAGGGAGACCTGATGGTAGTCTACAATTCTTGAAGGCCTGCCACAAGAAAGAGAAGATTGATTTATTCTCCATAGTACCTCTGGGCAAAAAAGTGATTGCTCATCAGAAATCTCCAACCTGGAAATAAGGAAAAAATTCCTGACAGTAGGAATGATTAATCAATGGAACAGCTTGCCTTCCAGAGTTGTGAGTGGTCCATCGCTGGAGATTTTTTTCAAGAAAAGGTTGGACAAACATTTATCCAGGATGTCCCAAAGATGCTTTTTCAAGAGGCAACTGGACTTTTTGGTTTTTCTTTGAAGTCGTTTCGTTTCTCATCCAAGAAGGCTCTTCTTTGTAGCCGAAGAAGCTTCTTGGAGGAGAAGCAAAATGTCTTCAAAGAAAAACCAGAAAGTCCAGTTGTCTCTTGAAAAAGCAATTTTGGGACAACCATGACCTGGATGACTGAGAAGCTCCATGGACATTTAACCAGGATAATATAAGGAGTCCTGCCTTGGGAGGAGGAGGCTGGACTATAAGGAGGGGGCTGGACTAGAAGACTGCCAAGGTTCTTTCCAGCCTATGATTTTATGATTCTATGATTCTACAGTGATGCCCAGGGGGAGTACAATACCTGCAGCTCTCCATAATGCAAAGCCAAAATGTTCTTGATGAAAGCTATTGGTGCAAGGATAAAAGTAAGAGGGGATCAGGATGGACATAGTACAAGCTATGTAATTCAGTAGTGGGTTCCACTTACCGGTACCTTCGCTACCGGTTCGGAACTAGGAGCACGTGTGCATGCTTGCTTCGCTTATGTGCGCTGCTTCCGTGATGATATCTGGGTGAGTAGGCGGAGCCTCCCACCGCCGCCACTACCGGTCCATCCAGATTGAGGCGAACTGGTCGAAACCCACCACTGATGGGTACATCCCCTCTAATTGCTCAAGACATTTTCAAGCAGTAGAAGAGTTCACATGGCAACCACTTTGTAAATCATGTGTAAAAGAACCACAGAGAGCTGTCTTTGGGAGGAGAGACAATTCTATCTAAGAACATTATTTTGATTTTTTGAATGAATTCACCTGATACGTTAAACAAATCTTAATTACTGTACAGCTAATTGCTCATCCATGTGGGAGGAAAGAGAATGAATATAAAACTGTCAGAGGAAAACTTTCAGAGTTGTAGCCTGGGCAATGTGACTCATGATCTACACCTTATGCTATTCAGTTCATGTGTATTTTGACAAGCCCACTCAATGTGAAAAGATCATGAATCTTCCCAGGAACAAAGTAACACCCCACTCCCCACTAATAATGGTTGGAAGTAGATGTCAGATCTGTGATTTCCTTGGCCCTAGTAGTTTTTTTTAAAAGAGAGAATTTGTTGTGTGTTGTGCACTTCTTAATATATCTGCTATTTATACAAAATGCTTCATGTTATGAGGATTACAAATCATAACTGCAAATAAACAACCAAGTTCCTCTTTGATATACCCTCCTTTTCTAGCAAGGGAAAGTAGGCGGGCTACATCTAAAGGTATGAATAAAATAATGTATAACATGCCTCTTCTCCAAATAAAATAGGCCTCACATCATTCTTGAGAGGAAATGAATGTGTAGTTTTGCAGATTGCCTAAATAAGGGGGAAATGGTCATGCATAAATTAACTACTATAAATTGATAGAAGTTCCTCATTTGATACAGTTGGTGTGTTTTTCTTCTGTGTTTCAAACTACAGTAATATGTGAATCTGTATATCGATTATCCAATATAATGAATATTCCTATCGAGAGATAGGAATGTATTTAATTTACAACCCATAACTAGATAGGAATTTCTTTTTAAAAATTCAGCAATTTAAAATAAAACCTCTTTTATTATGTATTCCTCCTTATCACAATATGCCAAGGCAAATCTGTGACTCTAGACTTTTCATTCCTATATTTACATCCTTGTTTTCAGTTGAACGTAGGGCTGAGTGAAGTAGAAGTAATTAAATAAATCAGGAGATGCTATGTATTTACCTGGGAAATTCTTCAATTAGAAAACACAGTACAGGTAGTCCTCAATTTACAACCATAGTGGAGCCCAAAATTTATGTTTTTAAGTGAGAAATTTGTTAAGTGAGTCTTGCCCCATTTTATGACTTCTCTTGTCACATCTGACGAATGAATCACTGCAGTTGTTAAATTAGTAACATGGTTGTTGATTGAATCTTAAGGCTGCAAAAGGTGATTACATGATACTGCAACCGTCATAAATGTGAGTCAGTTGACACGCATCCAAATGTAAATCATGTGACCATAGGGTTGCTGCAAAGGTCATAAGCATGAAAAATGGTTATAAATCACTGTTTTCAGTGCTGTTGTAACTTTGAACAGTCACTAAGCGAACTGTTGTTCGCTTAAGTCGAAGACTACCTGTATCTTAGCTCAGCCTTTACAGCTTGCAGGAGAAATGAGCATATCTCAATAGATAGAAAAGGCAAAACTACATGAAATACAGTTGAGACGATGGTTACAAACAACACAGAACTGGCTGGACATGCAGGCTGCAAACTAACAATTAAGCTCCATTGAAGACAGTGGGACTTCTTTCTGCGAAAACAGGCAATTTTTCTTCAAGCATTGGATTTAAAAATTCAGTTAAGTTGTGTTCATTTTCTGTGTTTAAAAAAAAAAGCAAAATAATTCCACTTTTATTGATCGAATCAAGTTGGAAAATGAATTGTAGCACCTTACAGACTAATCAATATAGGTGTGTGTGTGTGTGTGTATATACCGATATATATATATGTCTGTCTGTCTGTCTGTCTCTCTTTCTGCCTGTGAATTTTATTCTGCTCAGTCTACTTCAATAAACCACCGTCTTGTTAGGCTGGGTTGCATTTCACAAACGTTTCTGCAATAGAGAATTTGTTAACCCTTCATGTTGCTACCAGAGTCTTGACTGTTTTAGATACAAAAACAAATGAGATAACCAATCCTTCTATCTCAGGTAACTGGTAAAATGGTCGTCCCATAGATTTAATAACTATATTTAAAAACTCAGGGGGAAATGTAGTTACTCAAGAAAAGAAAAGTAGTAATTAAAAAAGAATACAAACCTCTGGGCCTTAAACCAGCAGCTATCTTTATTGTAGATAATACACACCCAAACCGAAAGGAAAATATGTATAGTAGATCCAGGAAGACGTGCCCAAGAAAGCTATTTGGCAATTGCTTTCCTGGAAGGGAAAAAAAGAGGCAGCAGGAAGGATGAAATTGCCGACAGTCCAGATTGAATAATTTGCAAGCTGTTGCCAAAACATCTTAATCCAGATAGGATTTTCCTAAGGCAGTTTAGAATCAAGCCATCATGAGCACAGGGGGAAGGAGCTTAAGCACCAGATACTGTATGCCTCTTATTTCTCCCAGGATCCAAGCATTGAACATGGACATTAAGAATTGGACATGGGAGAAACAGCCCTGTCTACACCCAATTCCACATATTGATATTATGAGCATTCTTTTCCAGTAATTGCAGTGTTATATGTTTGTAGCATGCAGCCACTTTTCTGGATCGCATAGCTTTTACAATGCAAGTCAACTACCTTTCCACAAGTAGAGATAATCTTTTGTGATATAAATATAAAAGGAGCTGTAGATATGTAAACTAATGGAAATAGTTTTGGGGAGTTTATTAATAATTTCTGTACTTTTAGTTTTTTTTAAAAAAAGATCCCATGAATAAGGAGGAAAATGAAAATTTAAAATTCAAAAGGAATCAGAGCGATTCAAGCCATTGTGGGTATGTTTTATTATAAAAGAATTAAACAAATCTGATGTATAACAATTAGCACTGCTTAATAAATCTGCAAAAAATACTTGTTAATGTTTATTATTTGCGACTGATTGAATTAAAGATGGTTGCTTATTCATAGTTAGAAAAGCTGCATATTATTCCAAACGGAGTGATAAATCTTGTTCTTTCACCTTGATAGAAGTTGCACAATACTAAAACATAAAATGTGTCTTCCAACTATTCTCTGCTATATAGACTTTGTATGTGAAATACCATTATATGTTGAGAACAGAGGTGTCAAACTCACGTCATCACTACAGCGTCACATGATGTATTGGGACTTTTTCCCCTTCGCTAAACTGGGCATGGGCATGGCCAGTATGTGATGCATCTAGCCCATGCACTGGGAGTTTGACAGCCCTGTTCTAGAAAGAGTGCAGAGAAGAGCAACAAAGATGATTAGGGGACTGGAGGCTAAAACATATAAAGAATAGTTACAGAACTGGGCATGGCTAGTCTAGTGAAGAGAATGACCAGGGGAGACATGATAGCAGTGTTTCAATACTTGAGGGGCTGTCACAGAGAGGAAAAGGTCAACCTATTCTCTAAAGCACCTGAAGGCCAGACAAGGAATAATGGATGGAAACCTGATCAAGGAGAGATTCAACCTAGAAAATAAGGAGAAATTTCCTGACAGTGAGAACAATCAACCAATAGATCAGCTTGCTTCAGAAGTTGTGGGAGCTTCATCAGTGGAAGCTTTCAAGAAGAGACTGGACTGCCATCTGTCAGAAATGGTGTAGGGTCTCCTGCTTGGGCGGAGGATTGGACTAGATGATCTACAAGGTCCTTTCCAATTCTGTTATTCTGTTAATACAACAAAGGATACTTTAACATTTCCAATCCAAGCCTAGGATAGGAATAAGTAATGCAGGATCTTCTTGAGTTTTAGACTAGTTCCATCTATGATCTATGAACAGCCTAGTGCACACATAGAGAGAGATGTTCCCTGAGGATGGACTCCAGCATGAATCCTAAAGCTTGGAAGACTAAATCTTTTGATGACTGACTCACATTGGATCCTGTAGCTCCTATCTGCTCTAGCCAAAATGACCAATGCTGGAAACAGTAGGGTGTGCAGCATAAGATACTTGAAAGGCACAAAGTTTTTTATCCCTGACTTTCATATTCACCAACCAACTCATCTGTTCAAAGTCAGGCGATAGCTGGTTACAAGTCATTTGTGCCAGCTGTTTCTTTTAAAGTTGGATTATGGGATTATGGTAGCAGTGATTTACTTAGTAGGGAAACGAGAATCCATCCTGGAGACCTGATCCAGCAAGCCAGGCCAGGCCAGGCCACCTATGGAGCATCATGCAATGCAAGAATTATTGTGTCTTCTGATTTGAACAGTGTCTGCTTTTTCCTTTTACAGCCAGCATTATTATATGGGTGAGAGATCACTCTCCATACTTCTCTAATGCATAAATGATTTTGTGTGTGTGAGCATGGAAAGCAATTTTCCCAGACAAGACAGCTTTTCTTGGTGCATCTGGTAAAAGGGATGATTATTGTTGTTATTACAACTAAGAGGTACAATTTTTTGTTAACTGAACATCATATCCTTGCCAGTCCATTTGAAATGATTTGGTGAGGAGAGTAGGAGTTAGAAAAACAAGCTGCTTTGATGACTTTGCAGTCACACTTAGCAGCAGATTAAACACTGGGATTCTTTTTATAGTTACAGCACAAATGAAATGGGCTCACTTGGTAAACAATCTGTCTGCACACTCAAGGGTGTGGTAGATATTTACTATCCATATCATAACTTGCTAGTGCCTGTTGGACAGGCAATTCAAAAGACTAGTTTGCACTGCCTTGGATTAGAGGAGCAAAAATCTAGCCTTGGTGTAAACATTTTCCTTTACTACACAATAACCATCCTTTGTCACGTGCCTCAGCTGTTTCCCCGTATTGCTTTTCCTATTAAATACTTCACTTTATCTATCTCAAGTTATCATATTAGCCACTTCACCACTGAGGACAGCTATTGCTGCAATCTCTCATGTCAGCTCCTTCTGGTGAACCCAAAATTTGGAATGCTGTTGAACTATCACAATATAACATGAAACGGGACTTATCAAAGCTAAGCATCTGTTCTGGTGCCATAGAACATGTGAAGAATTCCAATTAAAGAATGCCTCTGATCATGTGCTGAGAACATGGCATTATTCGTGGGTTAGACAACACTGTGACTGAGGATATCAGCATGATTAAAACCATACCTTTGGGATTTCTAAAGCTGTGTTCCATCTGACTTAATTTTTCAAATATTCTTCTAATTAAAAAAACATAAAGCATGGCACAAAAGCAAAGTAATAGATTTATCACCCAGGAGTAAGGCAAAAGTAAGATTGTGTGGAACATATCTAGGAGGCAACGCAAAGCAACTTCACTGGTTCCCTTTCTGAACTAGGCAAGCACTGCCATTTTGTCATAACTTACAATTTCAGATGGGTTCATGGTCCCCAAATCACATTATTTACCACCATAATAACAGCAACAGAATTGTCCAACAACAACTGGAAATAACATCATGACAATAAGCATCACCGTGCAACCAGTTTAGGTTTTAAAAGGGAATTGGAGAAGTTATGGATATTCAAGTTATCAATGCCAAAGAAGCCCTTACAGAGCAACAGTGAAGGCCAGCTTTCATCCTCTTCTCCATGTTTAGGGATTTCCTGAACGTGTCCGACTGGCCACTGTTGAAATAGAAGGCTGATTAGGATGACCTGTTTGGCTTGATCTAGCAGAGCTGTTCTTGTGTTCTTTGAGCAGAAGAATCAACCACTCTAGAAGAACTTCAAAGGACATGTAATCATCCATTAGAAACTTTCCCCCAAAGAGTTTAAATCAACAATATGTAGAGGATTATCTCATTTTATCTTCATTACAGTCTTTCAAAGAAGCTTAGAGATGGCTACTTTTCCAAAGACCACCAAGAAGGCTTCATGGTATTTGAGTAATTGCATATATGAAGTCTTCCTATTTACAAACCCACAGTATCACTCACCTTACTCCTTCTATGATCTGCAGATTGGTTTTCGGGTTTATTCTTTTTTCTGAAAAGCACTAAACTAAACGCTTTACAATTTAATTTGAACTGCATATGTGAAACTAAAGTAAACTCTTAATGATGACTGTAGGGATGATGACTGCAGGGGAATTGATTAGTACTAAAATGTGCAAAAACTTGATATCACTTGTATAATGTATAGATCCTCATTGGCCAATTTACAAGTACCAAACTATTTCTAAAACCCTTTCTGTCAGGTTGTTGCTACGCTGTAGGGTATCAGCAAAGTTTTTTATGGCATTGGCACTGTGTCACAGTTATTTATGGGTTAAATCTTATTGGCCAATCTGGCAAGATTGTTCAAAGAATTCAAGGAATCTTAAAGCTGGAAAAATCCAATTAAACCATGACTAAACCTCTGTTCAGTGTAGCAATCCCTATAAGCATCCCAAGCAAAGGTCTGTATATCTTTTCCATGAACACATCCTGCAAATAGATGTATAATGTAAAACCTTTATGTCTTTTGTTCTGGGAGATAGCTGTCACAGCATTATCTGTGTGACACCTATATTTGTTTTCATATCCAGCTTGCTTGTCGTATCAAGGCTAAACAACTTTACTCATAGAGTTGTATTTTTCCCCCTCAGCTTATCTCAGCCCTGACAACGTAATGTTTCAGATTGATCATACAGAATTCAAGATAGTGTCTGACCAAGGAAGGATAGAATGGAACTATTAATTCCAGTGATTTGAAAATCAGACTTCTAATGATACAAGCTAAAGTTGCCTTTTTTTTGGTAGGCCCGTTGCATGTTAGTGAATGTGACTAACAATTCCAAGTTCCACATATTTTATTACTAAACCCCATTCAATATATCACTTCAATCCAATGAGAAATTTTTGTTTGGCATTCCTCTGAGCAATATTTTGGACCAGCGGAGGATTTAGGTAATAAATATGCCTCATGGAACTAGTTTGAGCTTGCTGAGCTGCTGAAATCAATATGTGCCACATCCACAGCATTCCCTTAATCTACTAAAGAAATTACCCAAGTAAAAAATGAAATAAGATTAGCCCTACAAGATTTGTTCTTCACAAATCCATGTTGATTTCTAGTAATCACTGTATTGTTTTCAAACTCCATATAGATCAAATTATTAAAATGGTATTGCTTTTGGAGTGAACGGTCTGTAATACCCTGGATTTTTCTCTACAATTTTTTTTTGTTATTATTTCTCTGGATGCTGGTGGTCTTAACTAACTTGTTTTTTCCAGACAACCAAATCAAGACTTTTCTAATCTTTCCACCCATTCTACGCTGCCTGTAACTGGAGACCCCTTCTTAACAAATTGGCAGCATGCCCAATACCATTTATTTTCCATCACCGATGGAAGATGATTGCAGAAGAAACTCATACAAGGGACAAATATTTTGATTGTATTAATAGCATGAGACAAAGGAAGACCTTCCTTTTATCCCTTAAAGGTCATTATTCATGTCGCTGTGTTTAAGGGTGGGAGAATTGAAAGAACTGTTCTGCTCCACCCATTCTTTTGTGTGATTTGGAGAGCTGAACTGTATCTGTGTTGGTAGGTGGAATCAGATTTTACAGGAATGTTTTAGCTGTTTGCGTTAGAAAATGCCTCAGGCGTTTTCAGGCATATACGCTAAAGGCCATTGGAGGCTACCCTGGATCAATTCCCACATCCACAAAAAGCCAACATCAGAATTGTTCTTGTGTCAATGTGAGTTGCAGATAAGCACGACACAGAACGTTCTTCTAGATAAGGGCCCAGCCGAGGGTACAACAACAGCCCTCTAGGAATACAAAGATTAGAAATACTGAAGACAGATTAGATAATTTGACTCCCTAAAGCACTAAATATCCTGAGGTGACTGCACAAATCCTCTGATAACAGTGGATACCAGCTGTAGACTGCAGCTTCAGTGCTTCTACAGTTTTTTAGAAAATGGCATACACAATTCAAAGTATAGAGGTTTATTGAAGGATTCTGACTATTTTTAGTTTGGCAAAAATCTTTCTGTGGAGGAATTGAAATAATAACTAACTGAATAACCTACCAAGTGACTATATAAATACAGGTAGCCCTCGACTTACAACAATTAATTTAGTGACCATTCAACGTTACAACGGCACTGAAAAAACTGATTTGTGATCAAAATTCAGAGGCCTGGCAACTGATTCATGTTTATGATGGTTGCAGTGTCCAAGGTTCATGTGATCATCTTTTGCAACCTCCTTATACAAGCAAAGCCAGGTTCACTTAACCACTGCAGTGATCCACTTAACAACTGTGGCAAGAAAGGTAATAAAATGGGCAAATTTCACTTAACAAATGTTTCACTTATCAACAGAAATTTTGGAAGTCAATTGTGGTCATAAGTCAAGGACTACCTGTAATAATAATGGTTTACACTGTGGTGTATGCTTTTCCACCTCCCAGCTATGCCATCATTGTTTTAGTTTAGATATTTAGATATTAATTATTTAAGTTATTTATTCCAGTAGTAATCATATGATGGCATATTTTCTAGTAAAGATTTAGGACAATAAATCTTTATCCTGCTCCATGCTCAGAGAAACTTTGTAGAAGGCGCTCTGAAGTAGTGCTGTCCATAGAACAAACTTTTATAATCTCTTAGAAATTGGCCATTTTAAGATTGGTTAGATCAGTGATGCTAACCTTTTTGCCATTGCGTGCCAAAAGTGGGGGGAGTGCGAGGAGAGGTCACGTGTGTGCATGCCCACACCCATAATTCAATGCCCCCCTGCGCCTTGCCCCCCCTGCGCATGTGCACGTGACCGCCCCCCACTTTTGGCACAAAATGGCATGGTGGGC
>JANHFK010003503.1:22009-34862 GCA_036250565.1 Sibynophis collaris | reverse complement strand
TATTTTGGCAGATAGGGGGATGCTTCAGAGGATGGGGCTTATAGATGCCGCAGGCCAACTTTTGGTTGTGAATTTATTTTGTCAGTATTTATTTGTGCCAGACTTTCTCATCCTGGTATCTTCTGAACACTTTGGCTGTTAGAAATTCTGAAACTTGTAGTTTTGGGGAAACCACAATTTGATTTCTGAAATCAAATGAGTGGAATTTTGTTCATTGTTTGGACTGGCACCATAATTGCTTGTTTGCTTGTTTATATCCACCTTTATTCTTTTTTTTACAAATAACTCGAGGTAGCGAACATACCCAACATATCTTATTTTTCCTATTTTCCCCACAACAACAACCCTGTGAGGTGAGTTGGACTGAGAGAGAGTGACTGGCCCAAGGTCATCCAGCTGGATTTCATGGCTAAAGTGGGATTAGAACTCACAGTCTCCTGCTTTCTAGCATTGTGCCAAACTATATCTGTAAAAGTAATTATCCCACTTTGAATTGGGCCTGGAAGCCTATTGGGAATCAGTGTAATTTATGACAATTGCACCTCTAAGCAGCATCCATAGAGCATTAAATATCAGACTTTCCAACTTTCCCAACCTAATGACAAACATGTGTCCGCACAAATAGCTAATCCTGATTAGGAATTTTTAGCACTGTAATCCCAATTCACTCGGTTGATAAACAATTTAGCTAATCCAACACATCATCAATTTAGCAGATTAAATCATGAGTTACATCTGTTGAGAGACGTCCTTTGGTACAGTTACTGTTAAACATTTTGCTAACCTTAATATCACATCATGTCTATCATAATGAATTTAAACATTTTTCATAGTCTGGTGTGAAGAAGAAGAATGACTACATTCACTACATTGCAAGACCCGTTTTGTCTGAAAACAGCAATGAAGGGGGGCAGTTTCAAAGTCACACAGCCATGAAATCTGACTAAATTCCTTTGTTACATTAAAAATAATGCAGGGGTGTCAAACTCGCATCATCATCAGTAGTGGGTTCCTATCGGTTCCCTCCAGTTGTTAGAACCAATAGTAAATGCAGTGGGAGGCTTCGCCCACCCGCCCGGACATCATCACGGACACTCTGCGCATGCACAGAAGCTCCACAAGCTCTCCCGTTGTGAGCAGTAGTGAAGGTAAGTAGAACCCACCCCTGATCATCATGTTGTCATCATGTGACGTATCGCAACTTTTCCCCTTTGCTAAAATGGGTGTGGGTGTGACCCGCGGGTGACACAGCCGGGCCGTGGGCCGTGAGTTTGACACCCCTGAACTAATGCAATGTAGAAACCCAGTACTTGCAATTCATTCCAGCAAATCATCATTCACAAAATCATGGGTTAGATGATATGTGAACTCAGCTACTAACTTTTGGACCTATAGGAAAAGTGGCTGGCACATTAATGCAACCCACAAATAAAGGCCAAATCTTAGACCATTGTGGGTATGTTAGCTCTACAAATGCAAAGGCAGAAAATCTAAATGCCTTCCAGATGCCTTGGATTGCTGTACCCATCAGGCATTTAGTCAGTATAAGAAGTCCAACATATCTGGAGGCAATTAAGTTGCCTCCCCTATTAAAAAAAAATCCCCTCCTATACAGCTTAAAGTAGAAAGTTGTTAATGTTAAAAATGTTCTTAATGCTGATTGATTGATTGATGTGCCATCAAATCAACATTGGCTCTTAGCTAATAGAAATAGAATATTCCATAAAGGTTGGTTAAATACTTTGTGGCTTAACTACAGACTTTTTAAAAGCAACTATAACCTTTTTTTCCCTACTATAACAATGTCAATTTTTAACTGACACCCTTAAATCAAATGCTTTATGGACAGTCATTTGCTCATTCTGAGCCTGTCTTTATACATGGACGTCCCTGGGAAATGCAAGCTAATATTGTTTCTTCAGCACTCAGGTACATTAGAGGAAACAATTTCTCTCGGGATGTGTGTTTTGGATGGCCCTCATGTCTTCTGACATGCTTTTAGCTCACAACGCTTCAGATCTGTCAGGGAGTGTAACTAGAAGAAAATGTCCGTAAGATTTATGATGCAGAGGCTTTAACTTCCCGACCTAATAATGGTGAACAAAGCATTTGCTTTTTGGTAACAAAACCAGTTGATGTGAAGAAATTAAAAGAGGCTCATTTAGTCCTGCATATTTCAGTCAAGCACTTTAGTCTAATGATGATGATTGCCTTAGGGTTTGATGAGAAATGGATTGTTCTGAAGCCTGTTGGGAATAAGAAGGCTTTTTGAATTGGGTCAGAGAAGAGTAGAGTGCATTGATTATTTGAAAGTAATTTTTCCTGTCTAAGCACCATTACACAGAGTGGAGCAAGAGATTGTTTTTTCGACCGGCATCACTGCATTTGGTTGCATCCAAGACAGAAATTATATTACCTTCTCTGCTGTTTACTAGGCCAATGATCGAGGCACTGTGGGGTTTGATTAAATATGATTTGTTTTGTTACTTGAGCTGACATGGCATCTAGTTACAGGTCACATCAATAGCAAAATGCCCAAATTTTATTTCATGTGGTAATTTGTCTCCACTTATTTTTACTTTTCAGGGGGTTTTCATTGGAATTCACTGCTTACCTTTCAGTAGCCACAAAGTTTACAGAAGAAGAACAGGAAATCTTAGGAAAACATCTTAACTGTACTCATGGAACTGAATCAAAGAGGGGGGATATTAAGAATCGTTTGAGGAGAAGTAGCCAATATTTTAGACTCATACATAGGAAGGCAGGAAGAAAAGAAGCAGACGGTGCCAATTTAGCCCTCAAATGAAGAGAGCTTAAAATTAAAGAATTAGAATTAGCTTCTGTCCAGGTTAAGGGGAAATTGAATAGTCCTTGCTCATTTCATTCTCCTTAAGGTACAACTCATCGCAGTATGATGCAGTAGTGGGTTCCTACCGGTTCTGTCCGGTACTTAGAACCGGTAGTATATGCGGTGGGAGGCTCCCCCTACCCACCCAGACATCATAACCAACACTCTGCACATGTGCAGAAGCGCCGCGCACAAGCTCCCATTGCAAACTGGTAACGAAAGTAAGTAGACCCACCTCTGGTATGACCAGAGAAGAATTAAACACTAAAATTATGATTAAAATTCAACCAGGTTGTTTGGTACAGAGATCTTCATCACTTAGAGCAGCGGTGTCAAACTTGCGGCCCATGGGCTGAAGACATCCCCACCCTCAGTTTAGCGAAGGGGGGGGGGGAATCGCGATACGTCACGTGACGACAATGTGACGCCCCTGATTTAGAGGACTTTATCTAACTTCCAAGAAATGGTGATTCAACTTGTATAAGTAGCTTTCAAAAAGATTTGTCTGTCAAAATTATGAAAAGAAATGCGAAACAATATATGTGCCCCTTTTTTATATCTCATACCCCTACTTGATTTTTAGAATATGTGGGAGGATATCCCCTCTCTCCTGAATATTAGATTAGATTCAGTCTGGCATAAATCTTGTAGGGAAGACAAAGGGAGAAGAATCCTGGTGAAGGCAATACATCTTCATATAAACAAGAAGCACATTCCACTGCTTTTCTTTGTGGCTCTGTGTTTGAAAAAATAATTACCAACCTTGAGTCTATTGTGGAGACGGACATAAAATGGATCCCACAGAATTTTGGCAATTCATTAAATGATTACCATTTAATTACCATTTAAGCATTACCGTTGGTAATCATTTACTTGGTAAATGATTATCAAGATAGTGTTGCCTGTCATAAAACACTAGTTAAGTTATTTCTTAAAATCTTAGAATTACAGCTTACTGCTCCCCTCTCCCCCATTGTGTGTGCGTGTGTGTGTGTGTGTGTTTTCCTAATTAGGAGATCACAATTGCAAAGAAAGCACTTATCTGCAAACAGTCATCATTTTTTCTTTTCTAAGAATTTACAGGTTGAGGCCCAGTGATATTTTTGGAAATAAAGATGATCTCAAAGATCAGTATTTTGTTGCCAGCTCCCATTTCATTCAATTTTAATTAAAAGCCTCTTATAAAAATTAAGTCAAGTGAATGATGAAACCTGATGGAGCAACAAGAAGTGTCTGCAACACTTTGCGTTGCCTAACCTTGGCCTATAGGGAATCTGAAAGGGGGGCTGTTGTTGCTACTGTTCCTGGGTTGTTTATTTGTTAATTGTGTGGGGAAGAGAAGGAGCTGGATAGATAGCAGAACAAAAAGAAAAGAAGCTGAAATGAGAATCATTACCTCTCCTAAGCTGAATGTGAAGCAGATGCCAATCTAATCAAAAGGGAAAGCTCTAGCTTGTAGGACTGGGAATTGCTTTGTTCTTTCTCAAGCCTTCCAAGGACCGGCTTGTTATTCCAAATCAGCTAGAACGGTTGTGCAGCCCAAGTCCAGCAAATCAGTTAAAAAGTCAAGGCAGGATCATAGTCAAAACCAGACTAGAGTTTTAAAGTTGAAAAGCAGCAAACCAGAAAAGTTATACAAGGTGGAACAGCATTCTTTCACCTGTGAGGTTGTTTGGCTGAAAATAAGGATGGAGGCTAAGCAATAACTTGTTTTCTTATATACTCAAGTAGAAACATGCTTGCTAACAAAGAATTCTGGACTTCTAATTCAGGTTACATAGACTTAGAGTTCAAGAGAAGGAAAACTTCTAGTCAAACCACAGACATCTTTATGACTTCGGCCAAAGGTCATTTGAAAAGAACTGCACCTCTGTTCTTGTTCTTTAAAATAAAATGATCGTATATCCTTAACACAGTATGAAAAAGGCGCAAATCATTTTTGTTTACTAAAGTGCATTAAATGTGAAAATGGTTTTTGTTTTAAGTGCAATAGAAGGGTGATTTTCAATGCTTTGTTTCCTAATTCCCACAATTATTTTATAAAAGAACCTGGAACTGTTCAAAATAAAAATAAAAACCCTACTTTAAAAAAAAAGTACCTGTATGTGTCTTAGTTACAGGTATCCCTTGACTTACAACTCACAATTGAGCCCCAAATTTCTGTTGCTAAGTGAGACTTTTGTTAAGTGAGTTTTGTCCCATTTTATGACCTTTCTTACCACAGTTGCTAAAGAAAACACTGCAGTTGTTAAATTAGTAACATGGTTGTCAAAGCGAATCTGGCTTCCACATTGACTTTGCTTGTCAGAAGTCACAAAAGGTGATCAAGTGACCCTGGGACATTGCAACCGTCATAAATAGGAATCAATTGTCAAGTGTTTGATTTTTGATCATGTGATCATGAGGATGCTGCAACAGTCATAAAATGAAAAATGGTTATGTCACCTTTTCCCAGTGCCACTGTAACTTTGAATGGCCACTAAACAAGTTGTTGTAAGTCAAGGACTATCTATAAGTGTTAACATTTCATTAATATTTTTGATAGGTTTTACTGCCCTAACTCTATGAATAATTTCATGTTGAAATAATAATTTCTGGGTAAAATAATAATTCCAATTTATCAGGTAAAAGCTTCCAGCTTCATTTCACCACCTACCACCTTAGTCAACAGGAAATCAAATCTTCTCAGAGTAAGGGCAATACAACAACAATACAACAAATCAACCCCAAAATAAATATATGGATTTAAAATATATCTTCTCACACTGGAATGTAAGACAATGTCAAATATGTTTGCAGTCAAATGAAATATTTATACAGCTCTCACCTCACAACTAGGCAAATCATATATTGTGCGTCATGGCTGGCAACAGTTTTATATAAATGCTTGCAGTGTACCCTTTAATATTCCACTCTCTCTATCACATTCAATGTTGGAGTATCTGTCACAGTAATTATATTGGAGATGTGTTCCTCTATCCTATCCACCCTCTACTTTTCCTTCACCCTGTTGCAATATTGGCCATGGTCAACAGACCAACGTATCTCAGTTCACTGGACGGGAGGATGGTTTGTTATGTCTTCCTGTTCTGCTCTCTTCTCCTCATACCAACAATAGAGCAGTGTCTCCCAACTTTGGCTACCTTAAGATATGTGGACCTCAGTTCCCAGAATTCCACAGACAGGGCCCATGCTGGATAGCATGGGGAATTCTGGGAGTTGAGGTTCACATATCTTAAAGTTGTCAAAATTGACAAACACTGCATTAGAAGAAGAGAATCACATCTCACCTAGGTTTCTTCTGCATATCAGTAATGGTACTCGGCCCACTAGTTGAGCAACTCTGCAGAAGAGATTTACATTTCCAATGCAGCCGGATTAAGGTTGTGGGCTAGGTCATCACCACATTCTGTTTCAAAACATCCAAACTATTTCACACTCTTATCTCATTAATTATATTCTAGCTCTACAATTCATCAGAACTTAAATTAGTCATGATTAATTTGTCACATTAATTTCAATAACACCTAAATATGACTAATTTAACTTGGATCCAACTCAATTTTGGATATCAACAACAAACTCACTAGCTAAATATTGCCTTAAGGCTTTTCCTAGCTAAAGTACCTTATTTCTAGGCAAGAGAAATAGACTTGAAGGATGGCTCTCATGCATGTTTTTGTGTTTGGGGCAAAGGCCAAGGCACAATCTATATTAATGTTGCATGAATTCTGCATCTTGTATAAAGGACAGATTAGAAAAAAGATTAGCCCCAATTTAGCACGGGTGCATTGCTGTGCACACTTGAAGGCAATCACATTTCCTTGTGAATAAATATGTTCAACATTATGCTGGAAACTGATCAGTGATGATCAGTTCAAATTGCACATGCTTCTTTTTTATTGATTGCCTGATAATTCTTCATAGAGATTTTAAAGAAAAATACGATAAACAGTTTAGCGTTGCAAGTTGTAGGATAGAACATTTCTCCAAACTAATTAAGAGAATTTTAGGGGATGGTCTGTAAAAATACTGTCCTAGACTTCTATTTCTAATTCCAATGTTTATGGTGAAGTACAAAGCAATGGGAAAGAAGAAGACGGTTAGGAAAAATAAAACTGATCTGCTTCCTAGATAACATTCCCCATGAACCTAAGAGTAATTAAATGATACTTAACTAATTAAATGATACTTAACTGAGGAAGATGGTAGAAAATAGTTTTATTTCAGATAAATACTGAATAAAAGGAACTAAAACTAGGCCTCATTTTTTTAGTTTTGCAATACTATTTATTTTTTCAATATTATGTTCTCCCAGTTAAACAATACCATGCTGTGGGCAACTGTTGAGCATCATTTAGGTTCAGATTCTGATTTCTGGAATATGGTTTTAAGGAAAAGAGTTAAAAGACCACTCAAAAGCAATAGACGATTTAAACAGATACTAGCCATAACTTCAAATATTTATCTAGTGATTAGCAGTGGGGGCACGAAACGAAGGGAAGGGGAGAAGACATTGCAAAATCTTTTTTTCCCCATGATGCTTCTACTTCTTTTTTTATTAATAATTGCTTATATTCTGCTTTGCTTTTACATCTTCATTCTTGTGTGATATCTGTTTAAATAATCTGTCAAAACCTATGCAATAAAAAAGAATTGTTAACCATTTAGATTCAAACTAAACAAGTCATATAATAAAATGTCAAAGATATGTTGTTTTGGCCAGGCATATATCTTCTTATCACCCATCTATCTATTATAACACTTACTCTTCAATTAATTAGGTGAGGCTGTTAGGTTGCAACTTTTTTTTTTTAATTTCAGTGTAGGAAAGTTTGAAAAATGCTGGGGTGTCAACAGAGATCATTCCTTTTGTCCTCCATCTCATACAAAAGAATAATACAAAAGAAAGCACATTGTAAATACCGTCTGTTCTTGGCATCAACACATTTCCAAAGGCAACAGGAAGTTAAAATCATCGAAAGTAAAAATGTCCTTTTATTCAGAAGTTATAACAAAACAGAACAGTTATAAAGGGGATAGGCTGTGGTTTGTCTCTGTTAAACTTAACTAGTGCAAACATTCCTCCAGCCCAGGTGGAATATAAAAATTGTACCTTTCTTTGGATGTGAAAGCACGATAGTGATATTGTCGCTATAATATACTTTATTTAGAAATGAAGAAACAAAATGTTCTGAAGTAAGCAAACAGTGAAAACAGACAGCAAAATCTCTGCTCCTGGCATCAATTTACCAGAGAAACACTGTTTGATTTGTCCCAATGTGCCATTTTAGCTCTAACTAGCTTTAATCAAATTTTCAATTCCTTATTTACCCTAGCTTCAGATTGCAGACTGATAGCAAACCATTTCTTTGACCCCCCTTTTAGCTGGAGGACATCATTTTGCAAAGTTGGAAAGAGAAATTCTGAACAACCTGAAATAATGCCCACTTCTTAGGGAACATTTACTTTTTTCAACTTTGCATTGCTCAATTGCACACAATAATATTGCAAACTTCTCAATAGGATTTATTTTACTTTTGGGCATCAGAACTTCTGTCAATCAAGGGTACTGACTGAGAATAGTTTGAATTGATTGATTGATTGATGGATGGATGGATTATGTGCCATCAAGTTGTTTTTGACTTCTAGGGACCACATAAATATTCTCCATGGAATTGGAATCAAACAAAGATAAATGGTAATGAACAATTTGGTGGGCTTTTATCAAAAACCTGTCTTCTTAATTAGCTAAATGAAGGACACCAAATTACAGAACTGATCATTTTTATTTTGCACATGCAAAAAGCATACATTGCCAGACACATTTTGTTGCCAGTACACATGTAAATTTCAGATGAGAAAATCATGAATTTCATTTTGAGTTAGCAGTAGCAATGGCACTTACACTTATATACTTCTTCATAGTGCTTTACAGCACTTTCTAAGAGGTTTACAGAGTCAGCGTATTGCCCCCAGCCATCTGAGTCCTCATTTTATTGACCTCAGAAGGCTGGAAGGCTGAATCAACCTTGAGCCGGTCAGGATCGAACTCCAGACTGTGTGCAGAATTTGTCCAAAATTCGGCATTCTAACTATTGTTCCACCACAGCTTATTTTACCTTCAGAGTTACCCTCATTATTGCTGATAGGGCTGCTTCACGACAGTAGTTTACCCATTCACCTATCCCATCCAGTTCATGTCAATGTAGTTGATATCCATGTCTTTCCCTCCAATGCACGATGGTAACACACTGGTTGGTAGACTATTGTCTGATCTGTCTATCTTACTTTATTTGCAGGGGGAAAAAAGCTAGTTTGAAGATCAGATTCTTAGGCTAGGTAGAATTCATCCATTGACTGGGCCTCTGTCATTTGGGTTATATCCGTTTACCTTACTTTTTGGAGTATAAGACACACTTTTCTCTCCCCTAAAAGAGGGTGAAAATGTTGGTGTATACACTGAATACAGCCATTTTTGGCCTCTCAAAGCTCCACCCTGTGTGTCCCATTTTTGCAAAACACGGACTCATTTTGGGCAAAAACGAGACACGCAGAGGGTTTGGGAGGCCTGCAGAGTGCTCCTGGGGGCTGGGGAGGACAAAAACATTTTTTTCTTGCTTACTTCTTCAAAATCTTGGTGTGTCTTATATACCGGTGCGTCTTATAGTCTGAAAAATACGATATGTATTATTTTGAACATAATATACAGTTCAACCCTAAACTGTGTTAAGATTAATCAGTATTACATTTTCATATCACATTGTAAGAAATATTGCTCAATGGCATGGAACTTTCAATATGTGACTATATAGGTTTATGTAAATGGAGTATTACTAAATGTGCGTGCTCCTTTTATTGCTTGAATGTCCTCAGTACATGGAGTCTTTTTCTTCATCTTCATGCCACCAACATGGCAAAATTGGCAAAGCAGATGGTTGTATAAGTCCGTGGCCATACTGAAGTTGGACCGTTTGTAAATTCCTCCCTCCATTTTTAATTTTTTAAATTAAATTTAGTAGCCTTATTTCTAGACTTCAGTTTTGCTGTCTCCTAAAGAAGAAATTTATATTAGCGCCCTAGAAGATTTGTGGTAGGCTCTTATTGTGGAAAATCAAAATTCTAAGAGATAAAAGAGTTGAGCTATGCTTTACAAACACTTTACTTTAATGAATTTGGTTTTGGAGTTGGATTTAGCTTGATGAATTTGGACCAAATGTAGATATAATGCTGGGCGGGATTTTAAACCATGAATTGTAGACAAAGTGATTAGGGCCTATGATATACTGTATAAAGTGAAGTCAAATGGAAAGGCTTGCATATTATGCTTAGCCAAAACCAAGCAAATCACATTAGGTATGTGTCAGTCAGGGCAGTCCACAGCAAGCCATGGTTTTGTTAAAATGACAAAATACAGTATATGTTATGATATCATGATATAAGTTCTACCTCTTATGTTCCATGTTTTTTTTTAAAATGGCAAAATATATGCTGTGATACCATGATATAAGCTCTGTCTCTTATGCACGTGGGTGTGACATCAAAATGCATGTACAATAGGGCAAAATTATGCTGCGACATAACAATGCACATTTTATAATTTGCCTTTTCTCTCCAGACACCCTTGATATGAATTCATGAATTCATATCAATGATATGAATTAAGTTTTAACTTAACTCTTTTGGAGACTAAAAAAAATTACACCAAAATAGCTTGATGTGGACAAAAAAAAATCCACAATAAACTTCAGAATGAAACTGTATTTGGGTTTTACAAAAGAAACTGTTGATCTCAAAGGACAAAAAAACCAGGGTAGTTTATACTGAGCCATTTCAAACACCAAAAAAATCTGCAATATGTTTTTTGTTATCTTTAAATCGCATGATCGGGTAATGTTAAAAATAAAACTGGTGGGAAGGTGAATGGAGGAAATTATCTGTTTTGATAATGGAGTTATGAAATCTGCATTAGCAGCACCTTCAGATGAAATATGGGAGAACATTGCAAATACTGTAACGAGATTCCTTCTGGTTTCAGATGTAATCACGATAATTTGAAAATGCTTCCAAGGAGAATAGGATGAACAAATGAATCTATATTAACTGATTCCATCTCTTCCCTTTTTTCAGCTATAAAATCTGTCCTGACTAAAGTGTATATGTTAAGCAATATTGTAGATTTGTAATAAACTTCCAGAGTTAGATTTGCCGGGATGCTTGTCAATTTGTGGGTGTTTTTGAAGTGAATCTAGTTGTCACCACACCTCCCCAACAGAAAATAGCATGATTGGAAAAGAGTGGGAGGGTGAGGAGAGAGAAAGAGAACCTGTCATGATATTTGATGTATCCAAGTGATATATGACTCTTCCTTAATTTCTAGAAATAATTTTTAAATACGCTCCAGGGTACAGACAGTCTAAAAGCATTTGATAATAAATCCACACAAGTTCATCAGTGTTTAATACAAATTTTGCTTCAAGTGCTCTTTTTTTTAAAATGTATTATCACCTTTAAGTAAATGCCATGGAAGTTTGCCAAATTCTTGGTTGCTCTTTGTGGCAAATTGATGCATTTCTATCGTTAAGGCATAAAATGTCTGGCTTTCATGGGATTTTGCTAACTGATTTTGAAGTTCAAACAGTAATAATTTCTACATGTTTATCAATTATATTTTAAGAGGTTACTGTGATATTTCTGTTTAGGCAGGCAAAATACATTGGGCAGGGGATCACTATTCTTTTTAAAAATATATATATAGAAAGAACATTACCGGTTGTTGTTCAAGCCAATAATTGTGCGCTCAGAAGTAAATCAATTGAATTCAATGGAATTTACTCTTTGGGAAGTTGATATGGGACAACAGCCTTGGTGTAATTTGATTTCTGTTTCCTATGTTCCTGTCTGGTATACAACTAACCCAGGAAGAAGTATCATGTAGGAGAACTATACTGTAAGGAGAATTGTAATCAAATGATCAGCGTTTTCTCATATCAACATGTGTCATATTAGGAGGGAAAAAATGGCAAATTTGAGGGAGCATTGCTTATGCAAAACACAAAGTCTCATTTGTTTCCTTCTAATTCTGTAATTCTATAACATTATGAAGTGTTTATTTAAGAATTGCATCATGAATCATAAACATACTTCAATATGTTAATTAATGTCAGTTCTCAAAGATTGACGCAACTTAGATTTACCAACATGAATCAATCTTGCTTAATTTTCCACAGTGCAATGTAAGGAATTTTATATCCAGCATCTTTTAAAAGTATTGTAGAATCTAAAAAAATATTTCAGTGATTGGTAAAACTTTTGAAGACCACATTTGATATAGACGTTTTATGGTAAGTGGACCTATGATATCGTTCTGCTAGGAGAAACTGCTAACACTCTGGGTGATACACTTTTCAGCCTGAACCAGGATTCCAGTGATGGCTTTGGATCAACTTAACAAATCTTTATTTACAGTCAAACCCATAATAGTGGCAGCCGGAATTACCTGAACGTTCTGGGCATCTGTGCCTCCAGTGTCAACAACAGAGGGATATGGTCTGCATACTAAACTGGATTGGAAGACAGTAGGAACAAAATTGATGAAAAGGCAGTCCAGCTTCCTTGCCAATGGAAAGAAGTCCTAGAGTAGTTGGGCCGCAACAGAGGATGACTGATAGTAAGATATTATGTTTCCTCGAAAATACGACATGTCCCGAAAATAAGGCCAAGCCTGATTTTTGGGGTGAGCTTAAATATACTCCCTCCCCTGAAAACAAGCCATAGTGAAGGGATAGGCGTGGCCAGCACAGGAGGCAGCCCATCCTTTCCCTGGTCATCTTAGGCCTTCTCTCTCAAAAGCGCTCCTTGGGCGCAGTCACTTCTGCAGCAGGAGACTTGCGCCTCACACCAGCCTTCCGAAGGGTACTGTAGCAGCAGCTATCCACAATTTTTTTACCCTTATTTCATCCCAACCCATCGTCGGGATGAAATAAGGGTAAAAAATTGTGGATA
>JANHFK010003502.1:40829-54401 GCA_036250565.1 Sibynophis collaris | reverse complement strand
GTCTACAGGTAATCCTTAACTTTAACCATTTGTTTAAGTTGAAGTTACAACAGCACTGAAACAAGTAACATTCCACCAGTCCTCATATTTACCATCATCGCAATAGCACTACGGCTGTGTGATCAAAATCCAGGTACTAAGCCACAGCATATATTTATGACTGTTGGAGCATACCAGAGTTATGTAATCAGCATTTGTGGCTTCCCCAGCTGGTTTAACAACTGTATGATTCCCTTAACAACAGCAGTGATTTACTTAACAACCATGGCAAAAAAGGTTATAAAATTGGACACACAAATGCTTTTTAGCAATGGAAATTCTGGTCCCAATTGTACTCATAAGCCAACGATTATTGTAACGATTGTATGTGATTTAATAAACTGAAGACTAAGCCTTAAACCTAATAACAATTTCAGATGAGAAGGAACACCATACACCATACCCCATATATAACCAAAATAAGCTCCTTCAATTCAAAAGCATAACAACACTGTTATTTAAGCCTGTGTACTTTAACTATCAGGCACTGAACTATCAACCAGAAAAAGCAAAAAGAAAATAAAAATGTTTCACATCTCTAGATCTAAATAAAAATATCCCATTATGAACAAATAAAATACTAATTCCATTAACTACCAAATACAGTCTAACTGGGCTATAGGAGAAAAACTAGCATAATGTGACCTCTTTTTTTACTTGCTGATGCCTTGGGCTATGATTCTGCTAAAAACAATGCAGACAATGTAGAATGTCAACAGATGTGAGGCCTTACAATGAATTTGAAACCCAGTTATGTGCATTTTCTATCAAACCAGAAGATTATTACTGATCCTTGTCAACATCTAAATATTAGATGACATTTATATTGGCTTGTTGAGATGTCCTACTTCTGCTGAAATAAAAACAAAATACAAAAAGATACTGATGAAGAACATCATTGTTTCAATATTTACAAGACATTAAAATAAAATAAAAAATGATTTTTCTTTCACAGACAGGAAGGATACAGAACAACTGGGTCACCAGCCACTGGATATGTGTTGCTTTATAAGAACAGCCCAAAATAAGACAATCAAATGGGCATAGTCTTATTTCTCATCAGAAATAAATCACTAAGACCATTAAGATCAAGGGTTTCTAATAAAAATTGCATTGGAAACTTGCATGACTTAATAATAACAGTCTAAAGGTAGAAGACAAAAAATAAAGTCACAATAAGCTGCCTTATTTATTTCATAAGTTTCCTCTTTTGTCACATTAGAAATTATATTCTAGCACAAGATTTGCAAGTAGGTCTGGCGACTAGATAGAGATCTTTGGAGGATGGCATACAGCCTTGGTCCAGGATTTCATACTGTTTACTATGGTTACAGTGATGTTTGGGGTCTGTCTAGCTTTGACTCTTTCAAATGTAGTGTCATGGGGATTGCTGTTTGAAAATCTAAAGTTTAAGTGATTTGGTTTGTTTTTTAACTTTATTCTCCATTTTAGAAGTTCATAACTTATTTTTCTACAGAAACATTTTTGAACAAAGTGCTTTAAAGTATACTTTCTAGAATTCTGGGAATGTAGCATTAAACAAGCTTTTGAAAAGATGATTCGTGTATCTCTCCATGAAAATTCAGGACACCAGAAATAAAAGTATTGTATTGAGCACTTAATCAATAAATCATTAAAATATTATTTTCTGAAAGGACTTACTTCCTGCTGTACAATATGCTTTAAAATAAGGTTTGCTGAAGAATGAGCAATATTAAAATGATTCAAAGGAGGAAAATAAATCTGTGCTTATTGTTGCATACCCTTAACACAGGGGTGGGTTCTACTTACCTTCGCAACTGGTTCGCAATGGGAGCTCGTGCTTCTGCGCATCAGCAGAAGCTTCTGCGCATGCACAGTGTCTGTCATGACGTCCAGGCAGGTGGGCGGAGCCTCCTGCCGCCATTACTACCAGTTCTAAGAACCAGAGCGAATCGGTTGGAGTCCATTACTGCTTTAACATCTATGCCTCTTCATTTATTTCTTCAACTGGTAACTAGTTTTAAATAACGACTGTATTTTCACTCAAGCAAGATTTAAGGAGTGGTATGGCAATGCCCTACATATATATTGTCCCAAGTCATATTGTGGCTTGCTTCATGTTTGTCTTATCCTATTATATGAATGAATAGTTATGATATCAAACAATTATAAATAACAAATCATGGCTGACAATGAGGAGTGAACTTAGCCCTAGTTAAAGAGCTCATTTTTTTCTTGACAATGTGAATAGTAAAAATGTTGACAAATACTTTCTCAAATACATTTTAGCTATTCATGTTTATCTAATTTAAAACTACATTGCATGCTATAACTGAACTCATGCATTGTGGTAAGCTGTGATGTGGCTTTGTTTCCTTAATGTTTAGTCAGCTGTGTGAACACAGACACTGTGGTTTGAATAGCATGTTTTTGGTAAGCATTACTCTGACTTATTTCACAAACTGTATGATATCTGAATTTTAGTATGGAATGCTAAATATGTGATGAGAATTAGCCATCTATCTCTTCCTTCGTAAGAGGAAATGTTAAGCCCACCACTGCATGCACATTTATGTGTGTGTTGTTTGTGCATGTGTAGACACTTACACACACATGTACACACAAACACACATTTTATCTTTTCACAATAATTCCATAACTTTCCTGTGCTGGTGCAGACACCGAGACAGATTCAGAGATGGCCTCACTTTGCCTCACTATAACTGAGAATTTTAAAATGCCTCAATAAGCTGATTTTAGAGTTCAAAATATATTTTCTCAAAAACTTTGATGTAATTAAATGTGCTTTTTTGAGTAATAAGTAATAATACCACTTTTGAAAGCCTATGAAATGCATTTATGGCACCACTTTGTTCACCAAACTTTTTAATTGTCCACTGACAACCAATTGCTAAAATTTACAGTTGTAAATAATTGGATAAGTTTCTAAATTGGGACAGAAAAAAAACGCTCAGGAAATGAAGAATGAGAAGATATGAAACCTAATTAGTAGTGTTGCCAAAAATCTATACAAGAAATTAATCTCTAAAAGTGAAATGCTTTCAAAATACTTAAGAAATGTGTTAAAATTATGTCATTGACAACTACAGAGCTGCCTAGGAAAATGCATGGCAGTGAATGGCTATTACTTTGAACAATTTATTTATTTATTATGTCACCCATCTCCCTTATAAGGTGACATATAGTGAATAATAATATTATAGAACAAAATAATGGTGAAACTGATCAAACCAGATAATAAGCATATTTCAGAGTTTTGAAATAGATATAGAAATAGAAAAGATAACACTGCCACACACTACAAACAGAAATAGCCAACAGAGTATTCCAGCAACACTGTATCACCATGTGATACAAATCAACTAAAGTCCTCTAAAACATCTTAAGTGAATCAAAAGATCCAAAACAGGGGTTTGGGAGGGTTGTTGTTGTTGTTTTGCTTGGACCCAGTAGCCCAAGACAAAAAACAGAAATTATCTACAACATATTGTGTAAGAATTGTAACAGCCACTATGTAGGACAGAGCCATAGTGGCGCAGTGGTTAGAATGCAATATTGCAAGCTGACTCTGCTCATTGCCAGGAGTTTGATCTTGATTGGCTCAAGGTTGATTCAGCCTTCCATCCTTCTGAGATCGGTAAAATGAGGACCCATATTGTTGGGGACAATATGCTGACTCTGTAAACCACTTAGAGAGGGCTGTAAAGCACTATGAAGCAGTCTATAAGTCCAAGTGCTTTTGCTAAGGACTATAAGTCTATCAGAATGTATCCATGAATATCAACTAGCACTTAGAAGACATGATGTAAACTCCTTAATTTCACAACACATGGACAGACTTAACCATAGTTTCAACTGAGAAATTAAATCCAAAAACCCTAGGGAATTCCTGGAAGCTTGGCACTTAGACAAATCAGCCATTAACAACAATATAGAAACAAATATTTATACACCATTCAAAAGATACAATAAAAAAGCTATAAAGGAAAGAAAAAGACTAGAATACCTTATCAATAGCAATCAGCAACCAGTTAAACAAGGATTAATACCAGTATTAACACCAAACAATCAAGCAGTAAATATCTAATCAAGGAAACCAAGGACAAAACAACAACCCACCAACACTGACAGGACAGGCTACTGTACATAAGCAGTAGTCTCTTCTTGCATTGAAGTTATTACCTAGCCAAGTAATGAAATATCTGTATGAATACAATCAAGCTCAGAGAGCACCAATATCCTGGGTTGCAGCAGGAATCAAAAATAGAAAATTAGTAACTCTTCGATTAAAAAACAAACAAACAAGTAATTTAAAATAGTAAGTAGACTGAATTGAAAGAAAAAGAGGATCATAGCCCTCCAAAACCAGATATACAATTTCTCTATCTATTTAGAAGAGAGAGAGATCAGTCAGTAGCTAACTACACACAATATGCTAAATCATAAATTAAAAAAACATGAACTCAATTTTATATATTTACAAAACATGCAGAACACAGCCTTACCCTATATTTTGGTTCATCTATTACTCTAAGCTAAAATGTGATTTGTAGGTTTATAGTTCTATATAGCCACTGAGTGGCAAATTGGAGAAATATGTTAGGTGAAGTATCAGAGGTCTTTTCACAGAAAGAAAATCTTTCTAAAATTTTTCTCCTTCTCTTCATGATCATGATATTGTCAAAATAATGGCATCCATTTATAGAGATGTCAAAATCTGTTAGAATGAGGTTGCAGTACCTCAGTCCAAGCCCTGTTCCTTTTATATGTGTATTGTATATCAATAGATAGGGGTAGGGCTTAGAATGCAATCCTATACCTGTCATCATACAGATTTGTAAATTTTGACACACACACACACTGCAGAAACTCATTTGTTAATCCCTGAATGGAAAAGATACCTTATGCATGTGATTGAGGATTAAAAGGACAACATTCAGGCATGAACCTAAAGTCAATCATGGCTGGTAGTTATCCTAAATTGATGCAAACACTTGGTTTATTTAGTACTTCATAGTAGCAGACCTGCTAATCCATTTTTAACATTATAGCTGACAGAATTAGATTACTGTCAAAGAACCATAAACATTTTTTGTAGCATGGAAATTTAGAAATCATTTTCAGGTTTCACAGAAGAAACAACATAAGCATTTCTAGGGAATGAACAATACCTGTGCTAAACACAAAACAAGAGCTTTAGGGTGAAAAACAGTGGGCAATAAAATTATACCCTGCAAGAGGACAAACAGAAATTGTAGTAACTATTGTTGAATTGTAGTAGCTACAAGGAACAGAAAGTAACATACACCAGATGGGCTGATTTATAGAGTAATAGGTCTCCTGGGAATATGGATCAGGGATATAATGGAGTAACTGCCAAGACTCATCAATCCCACTGACAAATACCTTTTCCTAATCACCCATATGGAGACTGATGATATTGCCAAGAGCAACTACAACACATCACCTCGGACCTTGAAATTCTAGGAAGGAAGTTGAAGGGCCTGTCACGCCTCTTAACTGCAGAACATGATCAAGGAAGAAAGATTCATATGGGCTTTCTTTTGAATTAAAGTACTGAATAGAAAGATAGAAACTCTCCAATCCTGTGAGTTTTTCAGTAAGTTTATTTAGCCTTTGAATTTCTTCTTCACAGTCTGCTTGCACAATTGAATAAACAGCCATTTATTTGATAAGTCAATAACAACTTCTCCCTTCTGCTGATGGTTTGCTTTCTTCTCTCTCATGCTCAGCACAGTTTCCCAGGGGGCTCATGTGGTATTCTTATCCATCCTTCTAGGCCATGGAGCAAGACTGGAAAGGGGAAGGAATAATACAGCAGGGGAATGTCCAGCTATTATGCCTGCATAAAATATTTGGATATTGGATACTGAATTACAAAAGTGAAATATATGGCATCCCACAGCAACAAAGATATTGTGTTTACTTAAAGCATGTCGAACTTCATCAAGAAAGCTTTGAATCATGAGGGGTTTGGAGACAGAAACTCAGTTCATGATTCTATATGCAAGACTACTTGATAAAGTAATTAAACTGGGACCTATTAAATCACAGAATGAAAAATCAACACTGACTCATAAAGTTCATGGTTTTCATTGTCTATATTAATATTCAGAGAATAGATAACAAGTAAGATAAGCTTGATCTTATTACAGCAAGGCAACTAGGATTTAATATGTATAATTGAAATACAGTGGGATTATTGTCATGATTACAACTCAGAAGTTAAAGCACCCAAATGTTAAATGTAACAGAAGACAGAGAAATAGAGAAAACAAATCATATGGTATGTTAATATATTGTAAATCTAAGGAAACGAATGTTGTGATATTGTGAGGGCCATTTGAGTGAAGATAAGGAAAGAAGGGAATAAAACTTGTAGCACTTTTTCTACTATTGGCAATCTACTTGTTGAAAGGACACGTTTTTTAAGATAAATTGCAGATCTTTCAAAGATGCATATAGTACTTTGGGGGAAACTCTATTTTGCATGGACCTTTCTGATTTATTTTTTATTTTTGCTACATTTCTTCTTCAGGGGCTGCAATATTAACTAATTTCAAAATTAACTAAACTATAATTGGTGGGAAATGGCTATTCCATTTATTTAATTAAATTTATTTTGTTTACATAATATTCAAGACAACAAAGCAGAATACATAATACAAAATTGAGTTTAAAAACAATATTAAGATCAGAATTAAAATCAATGTATTAAAATAAATTAAAAGGAGAGGTGCTGTTATTTAAAATTTTGTAAAAATTCACTAAGACTTATAAAAGTTTCATTTCAGAAAATAAACAATTATTAAATGTAAATATTAAATGAAATTTATATAGGTTCCAATAGTTTTAACAGTTTGTGCATTTGAAAATTACTATAAATTACCATAAACTCAGAATTTAAAAGGAAGAGAAAAAGGAAAGAACACAAGACAAAAAAAGCAAACAAATATTAGCTGCTTAACAAAAGAAGGTTTATTGGGTTCATTATCATCTCTTGATATTTTTGACATTATTGGTATGTTTTGTCAATGCCTAAACACTTGACAGGAAGAATACTTAATTTAAATAGATTTAAATGTACTTAATTTTTTTAACCGAACACCCTGTGTGACTGTTTTCCTGGATTACAACAACTGTAATTTCCATACCATTTAGATTTTCTGGAAACCACTCTTTTACTACAATGAGGCACAGCTAGACTTTATGCAAGAAGGCAACACAATACAATGTGATGACAAAAAACATATTGTTTTCCTTGAAGTAGACTAATTTTTTTTAAAAGTCAAATAACTATTTTTGTGCATATAGAATACACAATATTTATCAAATGTTGTTAAGCAAATTATATTCAGATAATATATTCAATTCCATTATACAATTAATTTCTTAAATAATGTACTGTAGTTTGCTGATTTATTGGCATTCTAAATTATTCCATGGTAAAACGGCCTGTTTAAAAACAAATACACATAATAAAATAACATAGAAGTGATTTAAGAAACTCCTCTTATACTGTGGTTTTAAAATTACATGCTGTTTTAAAAATAAATATTATTAATAATTAATAATTATTTTTCCAATGTGTACAAATGACAAATGGTCCTACTACCTCATATTAATTGTGATGGAATTGTGACTTGAAAAGTTAAAATGAAAAAAATATTAAATGTGAAATAATGGCTGCAACAGCAGTGCATAGCAGTGGTATAAAAAGAAATTTATCTGGAATTAATTGTTACAGGATATTCTTCTATAAATAAGGAAAAATTCCAAAGTTTATTTGCCTGCAGCCTGTCACGCTAGGCTGAAGGGTGGTGGAGGGGGTGGCATGGGCACAGGAGGGTCAAAGCGGTTTGGGAATGGACCGGACAGTTCTAACCTGTTAGAAGTTCCATCCACAAAGTGCAGCAGTGGAGATCTTGCAGCTACTTCTTCCGTCCCTTGCCGAGCCCTGGTCGCTCGCAGAGACACTCCATGTACTCTTCGGGTTAGTAGCTGCTTCTCTCCAGTGCTGCTCTTGCTGGGAGAGCATTTTATGCAATTTAGCAGCTGTGAGCTGCCGCTTTCTCCTAAGTCGCATCTGGAAAGCGCTGCAGCACAGAGAAGCAGCAGCCATGCTGAATGCTGTTTATCTCAGCTGCAGCACTTTCTGGATGGGACTTAAAAGGAAAGAGGCAGCTCACATCTGCTGAATTGCACAAGACGCTCTCGCAGCAGTGCAGAGAGAAGCAGCCGCTGCCCCGAAGAGCAGAGATGGAGGGGAGCAGGCCCCGAAAGGCTGTTCGGTTGAGCCTCGCTGCATGGCAGACACACATGCATGGAAGCTGTGCGTGGAAGCAGTTTGCATGCGCAAGTGCGCACACTCTCATTTTCGGCGAACCAGTGGTGGAATTATTTGAAACCCACAACTGCATAAATCCACAAATAGTACTCTGTGCAACTCTAGAGTCATCCTGGAATTAATGTTTTACATGATAGAAGAACAAATTCTATAGTATTTGAAGATACAAAATAGATACTGGGAAATATATCCATTGGTAAGTATGCATTAAATTCATTATAAGAATCAAGATACTTATAAGCAAACTGGCAACTTTTAAATCTCTCTGTCTTTCTATCTAACTATGTATCTAGTTTATAGTAAATAGTAGATACAATTTTCTATCTATTTTACTTAATAGATTGTCCATTTGTTTTCAATGTGGCTTATTCTGACTCTTTTTTTCTAGAAATTTATATTTATTGACATATTTTTCAGATAATGGAACTAGAAATAATTCAAATCATGAATTCTGATCCAAGACTTCTGACTGTGCAGAATTGACTGTAAGAAAATCTGCCAAAATCTAGCTATTTGGGCAACTGATAAAATGATGGATCCATATGTTGCAATTGATGATTGCCTAGTGACAAGCATATTCCATAATGAATATGAAAATAAGTGACAATTTCATAAACATCAGTAATATTATTTATTAATATTATCTTGCTTGGTGCTGCTTACAATCATTTTAATTTAAATAGCCTCCAAGACTATTTGTTTTTAAACAGGATGTTTTACCATGCCTACAAACAGCAAAACCTCTCCAACTACTTTGTGTACTTCAGAGATTTGTAGCAGCATAGTTGAACCTATAGGTGTGTGATGACTAACCTTTTTCATTTCACGTGCCAAAATGGGGCGTGGCAGAGGGGGGGGTCCCCTCTGGAGGCCAGAAACCACTGGACTGGAAGTTCCATTTTTTTTGCCCTCCAAAGCCTCTAGAGCCTTTCTAGGAGTCTGTGGAGGGCAAAAACAGCCTTCCCGACCCCCCCCGGAGGCCCTCCAGGGGCCATAAAATGGCCGTTTCCCAACTTCTGGGAGGCCAGAAAGGTCCGAAAATCAGCTATGCAGTGAGCGCATGCATGCTGCACCTGAGCTGGCCTAGTGCTCGTGTGACCACCAATGTGACCACCATAGGTTCGCCATCACTGCTATAGGGTGAAAGACTGGAAGTTGCAAACTTCTCACCTTACTTAATGCCTGAAGAGACTTGGTAATTACTGCTGCTACTATTATTTTCTAGGGAAGTATCTCACCTGGCATCTTCCCAATCCCAGGATATGAGAGAGACAGAAACTATAGTCTATGTTATTTTTTTGACCAATTAAAAGGAAAGAGAGAGAAAGAAAAAAAATCAAATAAATGGGGCATTGGTCTTACCTGATACGCTCCTTTTCGGTGTGCTGAGAGAGAATCCAAGGAATGGGATAACTCTTGCCTTTCTGTTTAGAGACTGAGTCTGTCAATCTTCTGTAGTCATGCCTCCTTTGCCTATGATCCCAGTTTTGATGAAGGCATATTTTTTCAATCTCTCATAAAATATACATAATAGATGTATCTTATCTTATTCATATAGATTCTCTTTTATCTTTCATATTGATTCACAAACTTTAAAGTAATTAAAATGCTTTTTGTGCTGCTCTTCCACCATTCTGTATCTCTACTTTGTTTCACAACATTCCTACCTCCTCTTCTCTCCTCTTTCTCTTTCGCCCAACTTTCTTCCTCCTCCTCTTCTTTTCCTACTCTACTTCCACTTATACTTCATGTCCGCCTGCCAGTGACAAAGCCACAGCAGCCAGCGAGCTTCCACCAAAGAGACGATGGCCCTGAAAGCCGGTATTCAAGGTGGCATCAATTAGAATTCTGTTGCTGCTACAAGTTTATTAATGTCCTGGTGGAAATGGAGGTCATCAGGTGGAACTCTTGCTTGCATCTGGTGAAGCCAGAGCAAGGAGGTTCTATTGAAAAATGAGGCGGCTTTTGCTATCTTGACCGCCTGGTGTGCCTTGTGGAGGGTCAGCTCTGCCTTCCTGTCCTTTGACTTCAGGCATCCACCATGTTGTTAGACAGGATGGTGGAGGATACCAAGGCCGCCATGGGACAGTCAATAGTCAGCATTTGCAACACCTCAGTGAGGGTCGGAGTCAAGTTATAAAATTTCTTGTCACTCCCACTTGGAAGCTGATAAGCCCCTGGGTGGGTCCACTGCCTCTGGTCTACGTCCAGGAATAACTGGGGTGAGAGAATTTCCTCACTCTCCATTGTTGGCTCTGAAAAATGCCACTCACCTGAGTCTGTCAGGCCCAATTCCAACTCCAATGCATTTGGGTCAGCTTCCATGTGGGCTGTGATTTTAGCTTTATAGAGGAGAGATTTAAAGAGGGCCAGGTGAAATAGCTTGAAGGCTGGGGGATGTGAAGGCTGAGGGATCTGGAGCCATCCCCTCATCCTCTGAAAGTTCTTTCTGGTCCTTATCTCCTGAGAGCGATTCTCTGCTTTGCATAGATGTAGTGGGTGAGCCCTTGGAAGGACATCAAATCTCTTTGGGCCTGGGGTGCCAGGTGTTGGCCTTGATGCAGAAAGCATCAGAAGCCACAGAGGTTGTCTGACGTCTTTGTTGCAAACCCGGAGCAATGCTTTATGCAATGGTCTCAGAGATCAGAAGTTTCATCTGATCAGAAATTTCAGGGCCCTGGTTCTCCCTTGGACAGAGTTCCATCGCTGTGGGAGTAAAAGTGGCCTCCAGAGAAGGATTCATTCTATTTAAAGGTGGCTCCCGATTTTTTTCTGCTGAAAGCAGATTTGGCCGTAGATCAAAAAAGGTCTCAATGCTGTCTAATGCTGCAAATAGAGGCTGAGAGGCTTGCTCTCTGGCGCCATCTGGTGACCAGACTTATGAGTTGAGCATATTGAATTGCCTTGCCTCATTCAAGGCTCTAATGGCTGAATTGTAAAAGTGTGGGAAGTGACAGCTTCTCCCCTTGGGGAGTTTGCCTGTAACTGATACTTTGCTTCGCTCTCAGTTTTGGCCATTTGTTTGTCCAGGGCTTTTTGACGCCTCCTGGCATCCCTCTCTTTGGCCTTAGGGACCTTTTTTGTAGATAAGATTTTTCCCTAATATGGGCAGCAACTGCTTTAATTGCCGATTTTGGCCTGAGGAGCTTTCCCTGATAATCTGCGACTGAACTGGGAGACCCCGGTCTTGCCCACTGATGCCGGGTTCTTTGTGGCTGCCTGATGGCGCAGAAGCCACCATTTTGACAATCCGGGCATCTCTATTTGACAGGCAGGCTCATTCGCAATAAACACTGCTGCCACAGATTTTTTTCACTGTTTCTGAGCTTTGCCGCCAATAGTATGCTCCAGAGTTAACCGGGCAGTGAATTTCTGGTAATAGTATGCAATGAAGTTAACCATGCAGAGGGGACTTTAGACTTTAGTCCCCTCTGCTGGGTGCGGAAAAGTTCCAGGGACCTTGGCTCTGTCAGCCTAAGCCAGAATGAAGTTCTAGTCCAGGGACCTCGGTTCTGTCCTTGTGAGCCAGAGTGAGGCGGCTATGCCAGGCCAATCGAGGAGCCAGCCAAGTGATTTGCTATTCTAGCTAATGCTAATGTGAATCCGATTGCCTTACTGTGAGAGTTGAGTGAGAATCCAAGGAAATATCTCGTGTTGTCAATTCTCTGAAGCAGTTATTTTTCAAATGTCTCTTGTGAGCAAAGACTGAGTCAAAATTGGGAATCCAGACAAAGGAGGCGTGACCACAGAAGATTGACAGACACAGTCTCTGAGCAGAAAGGCAAGCGTTAACCCATTCCTTAGATTCTCTACTCAGCACACTGAGAATGTATAGTCAGCTCCTCATCCTGTAATGCTCTGGTACCTGGCTAAAGAATGCAGGATTGCTTCTCTAACTCCTATGGGTGACAGAGCAATGTCACAAGAGATTACTAAAATCAAAATTCATTTTTTTAAAATAATATTTTAACATTGTTGTTTATATAGCATCACATAAAGGTATTTAATAGCGGAGGAGATTAAAATATTGTTTAAATTATAGAAAAACATCTTAACTAAACTTCCAAAATGAAAATATAAAGGAAAATATAAATCTCTGAGTAGACACAGGATGCTGCTGCTCTGATTTTACTTAGAAGAAGCTAGGAAATCCCAAGTGACATTAAAAACACAATTTTAATTACTGACTAGCTGAAAACAAGTTGCAGAGACTATGTATTAAACATATACATTAATCAGAATCAATTAAGTATTTCCCACAATTTTCTCCTAGACTTATTTACTAGATTTAATGCTTTCTTTTACTCCTCAGTTTTGGACTTATTTTCTTGTTTCTTATAAATTATCTTTTATCAGAGGCTCATCAGCAATCTTTTGTAATTCTGGTATCCAAATTGTTGCTTGTTTCCTTTCTCCTGCCTGCGGTTTACACATGCAGAACAAGTGGGTTGTAAGGGCATATTTTCTTTTGCTAAATATTAAAATAAGTATCTATTCCTCACTGATGTTTGTTGGAGAATTCTATAGTCTTCCTGACATGTAGTTGACAGTTTGGGTACTGTAAAATCAGGTTGGCTTTGAAACAAGGTTACTTGCCAAAGGGTGTTTCAATGTCTGCAGTAAGCACTGACATTATCAATTAAATAATTCATTAATTCTCCCTGTCAAATTTACAAAGCCTTCAACTTAATTGTCTGAAATTTGGTAAATGCAGAAGGTATACCTAAGTTGCTAAATATATTTTCTTTCTTCACACCCTATCTCTGTAATGTTACAATACATTTTTATAAATCAAAAAAGTGATGGTGGTGGTAGAGGAGGAGGAGGAGGAGGAGGAGGAGTTGGAGGAGATTAAGGATTCTGTCTGAAAAAATCTGCCTTCTATCCATTAATTCCCTAGAAATATATTTTGGTCTCACATATTTCACCCCATTTTATTGATTTTTTAAAAAGCTAGAGTTACTTCTGTTTTCTGATGCTATGAGTTAAATGAAAACAGTGTATTTTGTTACAGTCTTTAAGTCAAAGCAGCTTTTGATTTGGACCTCCTTGAAGTGAAAATAATTTCTGTTTTATACTTATTTATTTATTTATTTTATTAAATTTATACCCCGCCCTTCTCCCTTGCGGGACTCAGGGCGGCTTACAGTCATAATTAAAAA
>JANHFK010003502.1:12861-26305 GCA_036250565.1 Sibynophis collaris | reverse complement strand
AAGGGAAAAAGGCTTTTTTTTAAAGTAAAAAAACCCAGGAAGTGATCAAATCGGGGAGGGTGGGCAGAGCTTCGTGCTGCTATTGCTACTAGTTCTCCTAACCAGCTGCCACACTGCTACTACTCTATAGAACTGGTCCGAACCGGGAGAATTTCATCCCTACTCAAACCTATACACATCTTTTCAAACAGAGTTTGCATCTATAGAACTAAATAAGGTTCAACAACATTCAGGGGGGTTGGACTTCATCCTGTTATAACTAATAGAGATTCTAAATTAATTCCCTGCTTGACTCCTCCCCAATTCTGCCAGTTTCTGACAGTGCATTGTCTTCTTGACAGTTTTCTTGTTTTCTGATCCAAGTTTTCATGCTTAATCTGACTCCAGTCAACCATTCCACTTTTATATATATAAAAAAAAACAGGGGCTGCGAGGTATTTAATGATATTTGTACCATTTAGCTTTAATTTCAATTTTTTCTCAATTCATCTGATATACCTGGTAGAAGTATTTTCTTCAAATGATTCCATAATCAATCATATGCTTCCACAAATCCAAATTATTTCTTTCCTCCTTCTGCTAATATGGTACTGCCTTTATCAAATCTTCATTTAAACTGAATAAATCAATAATTATTCAATGACCAGCAAAATTAAGTTCTATTTCATCATCCTTGATAATGCTGCCTTTCTTTATGGCAATAATAGCATACTTCATAGTCCAAAATGGCATTCCAATATCTTTTTGAATTCTTTTGTGCTTTTTAATGTGGAACCTAGTTCAGTCTTTGTTTTTGAAATAATTTTAAATCAACCATATAGAGCAAATGCTAAATGTTTCTTTTTATGACAACTGTGGCAAAAGAAAGCAAAGGTCGTTTCCAAGTAATATATCCCTTTGGTGCAATCCTAAAATGTCTGGAGAATTACTTGAACACCATCAGAATTGACAAAATCACAATCAGTCAATTGCAAATAGCAGCTTTATTTGCAACAGCTTATGTCCTGTGATGGTACCTTTAACACCATTAAAAAAATCTATCTATCTCAGGATCTTAAGAAGCACTCAATAGATGGACAAAATACCAAATTCAGTCTAAGCATCTGGTTGCCTGTTGTGATCAACCATTACTTTAAATCAGTAATACAAGTAGTCCTTGACTTATGACCTTAATTGTGATCAAAATTTCATAAGCAATTACGGTTGTAAATAGAGTCAGATGTAATTTAACAACAATTTTTACAGTGGCTGTTAAGCAAATCATGCAAATGTTAAGTAAATACAGCTTTCCCAATAAGCATTTTTTGCCAAAAATTTGCAATCTGCAATCACATGAGTGCACAATGCTGCAACCAGTTGTAATTGCAAGTCTGTTGTCAAGCTTCTCAATTGTGATCATATGACCACAGAGTGCTGGTTTGTTCCAAGTCCAATTCAATCAATCAATCAGAATAGAGCTGGAAGGGACCTTGGAGGTCTTTTAGTCAATGGTTGTAAGAGAGAGTACAGGTCATAAGTCACTTTTTCCTAGGCAATCATAACTTTGAATCATCATGAAACTAATGTTGGAGGACAATATAAACATCAATGGATTAGGCAATAAATCCAGGCATGGAAACATTTAATAATGTAAATATAAGACTAAATCTCACATGACTTCAGTAGTTGGGAGGCTATCTTAATTATAATCAGAAGAGAGCAACAACAAATGTTCCTCAGATTATTCTGGTTAGTTTAAAGACACTTTTCCTGGTTAAGCATACAATAAGACTGAAAATATGTACAAGGTTTGTCATTTTCTATATCTTTACCAAATACAGAGGGTATAAATAATTCAATATTGGAGATGGTTTGATGGAGGGGTGAAATTCAGCCAGTTCTATCCAGCTCGGGTGAACTGGTAGTGGCGGCTGTGGAAGGCTCTGCCCACCCACTTGGACATCATGACATCGCTTTTTTGCGACATTTTAAGCCTCTGTGCCGGTCAGGTGACAACACATGCGAGCGAAGCTAGTGTGCGTGAACATTTGCGAACCGGAAGGAAAGTTAAGTTAATTGCATCCCTGGTGTGATGAAACAATTCATCATGAGTTTGGATGAAACCCTAATATTTAAATGGTTGCCAAGGATATTTCAACTAAGAAAATCTCCTTGTTATGTGTCTACCTATAATCCTTTTCTAGGTGTTAAACCAAGAAATATATGTTCACATTACTTGAACTGAACAGCATGACAAAACCACCAATTAAAGGGGGAGAGTTATGAAGATCTTTTATGAGACATATGATGCATAACAGGGAAGAAGAGAGGCCATTTTACATAAGAAAGCACAGGGAAAAATGAGAGACATTACTTAAATCTCTTGCCATTACAATAACCTTCTGCAGTAGCACTACAAAGCACAATAAAATTTACATTCTCATAATATATTGAATATAATTTTTATTGCATTATTTGAAAATGCAAGAAAACTGGAAGACAATATAAGGCTCATTAAATCAAAGACTATGGCAAACCATTTTTTGTCATCTTGAGGTTTTGAGTTTCTCTTTTAGTCTTTATCCATTTAAATTCAGTCTTTATTCAGCTGTGAGATTTTCAAGATCACTACTGAATGTCTTCCTAACTAGCTTCTGTGGTATCATCAATTGCTGAGCACTAAGCTTTCCAGTTTTACAGTTAGGCTATCTTGTAATTCTGTGGCTTTTTCCTCACATTATAACCCTGTAGCCTTGTGGAAAAATGATAAAATTTGCATAATTTCTGAGAAAGAAGCTAAAATGATTCTTCATTCAGATTTGTACCATTTTCTATTTTATAAAGCAGAGTTGTCAAACCATGAGGTGCTGCAAGATAAAAGTATCATTTGTATAAATCTCAAGACCACAAGTTATTAGATTTCTCTAACCTGGTGTCCTATAAATATATTGGCTTCACTCTCTCACATAGACTATTGTATCTGGTGAACAGATGTATATGACAAAGTCTAAATAAAATTTAATGAGTATACATGGCAGTATTTATAGTAAATTAAGATAAGATACTAGTTGTTTAACATGTAGATCATGGATTTGCATCCTACTGCACTCTCAAGCATTCTCAACTAAAATTCCCAGAATTTCTTGATATTGGACAAGCTGGCTATAAGCAATGGCAGTTATTTCAAGTGCATTAATTTGTTTACCAATCATCTATACTGAGACAAGGATAAAGAGACAATCACCAATGGAAGAGAATGACAGCAAAGGTGAGAAATAATGAAAAGGAATGGATATTAGTCATGTTTCTTGGGAATATGAGTTTTCTCAGATGTATGTACAGAAGATAGGATTTAAAGAATAAAAATGTTTAGATGACATGAGACTTATGCCTGTATAGGAAATGTCATATTGTGAGGCAAACTAAAACCCATATCTTATTTTGTCCCATTGTCCAAACTCTCAAGGGGATGGGCTGGGAGCTTGCCGTCTGCTGCCTATGGCTCTTGACAGCCTACAATGCCATCCGGGGGGTCCTGTGCTTGGCCTGAGAAGGACAGCGAGGCTTCTCTGGAGGCCAAGGGTTTGGTGCTCTTCCTGGTCTCGCCTTCCTCCAGTGGAGACAATGGATCCTCCCAGCCCCACCTGGGTTCCCACAGGTAACACAATTGATGTCGAGCTCACTATGCCCTCCCCAGCCATGCCCACCTGGCCCCCCCAAGGTCAAACACAACCCTGATGCAACTCTCAATAAAATTGAGTTTAACACCCCTGGCATACAAGGTTAGAGAACTGTTTAGTTATAATGAGATTGTCCACAAATGCATATCACATTCAAGGTGATATGGTATGTTTGAACAGCCTAAATGTAAAAATAATATTTAAAAAACTTGCTTGCCTCAGGTCTATTGTTGGATGAAATATACACAATATATTTAATATCATACTGGAAATATTTGTTATTGCTTCAAAAAAATATTAGAAATACATATACCTCACATATTTTACTCATTTGATAACAAAGAAGTCAGAAGTTTAGGTCTATGGATTACTATTCTAGACAAGAATTTCAATTATACACATATGATATCATTCATAATATTTTCATGACAATTCTTGACTATTGAACTAGGAGGAGATATAGCATGGTCCTTATGTATCTTCTCATACGGTTTTGTTGTAGAGTATCACTAGTTTGGTCATAAATCAAGAACTACCTATAAACTAATCTCTCATGATTTCTGGAAAAAGCAAAGTTTTCAACATCTCACTCTAAAATTTAACTTCTGTGAATGTTAGTCTTTTACAAATTATCTGCAATAATTAAAACCTGCCCAATAATTTAGAAAGTTCTCTGGGTAAAGCTCAAATATTAACAGGAACCGAGGGCTCACAACAATGAATATATGAGAGAAAATATTTTAGAAACATATGCAAGAAAATAGCCACCATACTGAGATTGCCTGCACTCAGAAATGAAAAGTGTCATTTTTATTTCATACTTTAGTCTTCTTTTCACAAAATGAAAAACAGTAGATATTACACAAAGCCCACTGAAATAAATTGGAGAGTGTAAAAAACCTACTCTACTGTACAATGTAATTAAATCACCAGTATAATAGCAAGCTCCTCAAATAAAACTGTATGGCATTTTATGCTTTGTTTGTCACAAGGTAGTTGAAATGTATTTTTAATCTTAATATTTCACTAAAGCTTAAAAATGAACATCACAAAATTCCAACAGAATATTAAAAGAGACAATTTTTATTATTTAGTGAAAAGAAAACCTTCTTGGTCAGCGCAAACCTCAAATGAGCTTAAGCAAGTGTTCCAAAAATAAACTGATATTATATGAAAAAATAAATCACTTTCTTTATCACTGTTAAGCTAGGAGATATTCGGGCAATTTTATCCTCATATATCAGTGTTATGAAATAATATTAGACTGCCTTTACAGAAAATAATGAATTCTACTGTCACACAGAACAAACATATTTTATATCCAGTGCAAATTAATGAAACTTTGATTATATTATTTCATTTTTCATATGAACTTTTATACAGCAACAAGATTGAGCTGGTGATAGTTATTATCATCAGCATCATTATCATAATGTTGTGTTCTTTGCAGAAATTTTGTTATCATAGTATGAATTCTTTTATTTGCTGATTTATTTAGTGTTATATTTTATTAGACTATGAAAATTTCACAAGCATTTTGATTATCACTTTGGTGGCTTTGTTTACATTCTGCAAACTGACATCCATTCATGCTTCTCTTTCATTTTGTATATATGGTAGACCTGAGATCCTGCCAAATCTACAGGGAGGCTGAACATATTGAATGGTTCACTTCAGCAACTGACGGGCCACTTGGGTTCCAAAGCAAGTTAGGAGACACTAGATCCTGGAGACACTGTTGCACAGTCCTGTGTTGCTTTTGGTTATAACTTGGAATTTGACTGAAGGCCTTAAAAGGATCATGCATGCACCCTTCTCCTGATGTCTAAGGATCAACACTCCCTGTGGTTCATGGAGAGGATGAAAGTGTTAAAAATGACCAAGAAAAAGATAGAGTGCTGCTAAGGAAAACAAAGAATGAATTTAACAGAATACGGGTCAGAGCTGCGATTAAGGCCTACTTCATTGCACTAGGATCAACAAAATACTAATATTTCACTGCACTTACTGTATCCACAGCAGTGATGGTATTCAGCCAGTTCTATCCAGTTCGTGCGAACTGGTAGTGGAGGCAGAAGGCTCCACCACCCAACCAGACATAATCATGTCCCGTTTTTGATGCTCTGTGCATGCACAGAGCACACTCACATTTGTGAACCGGTAGCGAAGGTAAATGAATATCACCCCTGATCCACAGCCTATCGTCCATTGACCCTGTTCAAGGTCACATGATCTCTACTCAGAAAAGAGGACATGGATGATCATCTTAAGTGCTGCACAGATGGTTTGTGCAACATCTGATGGATAAAACACTCATGTTTGTGTTCGGTTAGAGTTCAAGCATGGTGCACTGATTATTGATCTACTTCCAGGTTAAATTCAAGGTATTATCATCTTTAAAGTCCTCCATGGCATGGATCCAGGATATCTGTCGAATCATCTTTCCTCAATGGGATTGGCCCATCCACTCGTACTGGTGGAAGTGGCGAACTGCAAATCCCTTCACCCAAGGAATTTAGACTGGTGAGATCCAGGAGAAGAACCTTTTCTGCCAGGGCACCTTAGTTTTGAAACATCTTGTCATAAGAGGTGAGATTCACCCCTCTTGTTTAGTCTTCGGGAAAAGCCTTAAAATTTGGTTATACTGGTTGGCTTGGATTCTGAAGGAGAAGCTGTTGGCTGGAGGTGGTTGCTGCAATAATGCAAAAGGCACCACCATATTTCCCCCTTTTTTAGTTTGTTTGAATATTTTGGTACTTTTAATCTGTTTTTATATTTGCATATTTTATCACATTGCAAGCTGTTCAGAGTCACCTTGAACCACGAGATGGGCAGCAAATAAATTTAATAATAATAATATTGGAAGATCTACACGAAATACCATTTGTATGCAATCAAGAACTCATTTAACCATAAAATACCCCAGATTTAATAATTGTCAATAAGAGAAAACAGTTTGGTTAGTAGACATGGCAGTACCAGGATATAAATGAATAGAATAGAAAGAATTGGACAATGTAACAAAATAAAAAAACCTGAATATAGAAATAGAAAGACTGTGACAAAAGAAAGCAAAGATGGTATCAATAGTAATAAATGTCTTGGGTGAAATCGCAAAACAACTGGAGCACCATTTGAAAACCACTGACATTGACAAAATTATCATCAGTCAATTGTGAGAGACAGGTTGACTCTGAACAGTTTACATATTTAACACCATCAAACATAAAATCTGCTTATCCCAGGTCCTTGGAAAGGACTTAATAGGAGGATAAAAATGCCAAATCCATCTGGCATCTGGCTGATTGGGCAACAAGCCTTAATATAAAAAACATCTATATTTTAGTCCTTTCTATGACAGTAGAATACTGCTAGAAAACAGCAATATATTCTTTTAGTTGCCATTTTTGCACACTATACAAGCATTATGCCTTACAAAATGCAGTCTAAAAGTTTAAGTACTTAAAGAAGCATAATATTATAATTATCTTTAGTTAACTAAGTACCCAAAGAATAAAACAGGATAAATTAATTTCAGAAATAATGTGTAAGTGGTGATATAACTTTTGCTACTAACTTTATTGCTGTAAGATTAAATACAGAAATATATTTAAACGCTCTGTTTAAATACATAAAATTAATAAGAGGCAGGGGGAGCAATTAGGGTCTATATGCAAAACTACTTACTGAATATTAGTTATTCCTTAATGCTTTTCAACCAACTGGTTGCATTCATAACTAAGATGACTCAGGTATAATGCAGGAGAATGCTCTTAATGCATAATTATCGGTGTAATGGGGATTCAAATTTGATTAAATAAATGTATATATGAAACCATGAAATATTAGCTATTCTGGAAGAATTTGAATTAAAATACAACAAGAAATGAAATTGACAACAAAAATTCCCTTTTATTAACCTGCCTTTAGTTTAAATCTTTTTATGCACTTTTTAAAAGAATGACTCAAAGAGTTCAGTTACTCCAAATCTCTATTGTTGACAGGGTTATAGAACGTATTTAGCTAAATTTTCTGCAATGGAGTTTTGTACTATCAGATATGGCAATTATGTGAAAGGTTTAATTCTCTCCTAGCCAAACATCTGTCTCCAAGTCATGAAGTCTAGTTTTCTACTCAGATGAAAATAAGGTTTTCTGAAAAAGCAGTTTTAGGAAGCCTAGAGAAAACCGGCATTATGCAATTCACATATAATCCCTCTTTGCTGGTTCTCTCTATGCTTTCTAAAAAATTTCAGAAAACCTTATTTTCATCTGAGTAGTTGTTGCCAACCTTTATTTATTTATTTTCACCTGTTTGTAGTGTTGTTGTTTTTATTTTTGTGTTTTGCATTGCATTTCTATGTGAACCACCCAGTCATTTCTTTCTATTGTGTGGTATGTTAAATAACATGTTAAATAAATAAGACTAAGCCAACTAGTTCTTAGTCTACTCTGTAAAGCACTGAGTACTAAAAGTAATATGCAGATAAGGAAAAAATATATACAAAAAAGAACGTAATTCTGTATAGATGGAATGGTTTTTGGTAATGACCTTGAGGAGACTGCATAGCCCAAAGCTGCATAGTGAGAGGAGCAAGAGTTTCAGGAGAGACCCTGCCTATGTTATCAGACTGTAAAGGTAACAGTGAAAAACTGTACTTTCAAACTTTCAATATAGCTTCAAAATGAAGTTGAATTAGCTTATTTGGCCATGTTTCCTGTTTGGTAAGGCTTTCTCAGGTACTAGGATAGTAAGGTTGAAATTTAGGAGATCGTGTAGCTAAATGTTTGTGCAGTAGTTGGACTAGATACCTGGTTTTTCTTGTTTCTTGTTATATAGATTTGAAGGCAGGACAAGAAGAAATGGATGGAAACTAATCAAGGAGACACCAACCCAGCAGAGAAATTTCCTGACATATAACAATTAATCAGTGGAACAGCTTGCTTCCAGAAGTTGTGGATGCTCCAACACTAGAGGTTGAACAACTATTTGTCTGAAATGGCATAGAGTTTCCTGCTTGAGCAGGGGCTTGGACTAGAAGACCTCCAAGGTATCTTCTGTCAGGGAAATTCTTTAAGAGCTGATCAGCTGCTACAATGATATATAGTAGGGAATGAGTCAGCAAGGTTTTGGACTGATACAACTTAAGATACTGTATATATGAAAGAGGCCCTGTGAGGGCATCTCTCTCTCCATTTGTGCTTCCATGCTATAATTGATGATTGATTTCCTGACTTTGCCTAGTATGTGTATGTATATATTCCTCGTAGATAAACCACTATTTGAAAGACAAACCTCTTTACTTATTTTGCTCCTGGATTGCCTCAAAATAGTCACACTGTGCATACTCTGACATCTTCCAACTCTATTATTCTATTATTGTGTTACTCTACTTACTCTAATAACAATCCACAGCAAAATTAATTGAAGGACATATTTTAAAATATCTAAGGCCCACCAAATCAACCCATAGCAGTGACATTAATTTGGTTTACATATCTGTAAATTAATGAACATTTGTATTTTATCCACAGATATTTGATCATCTTCAGAAACAGTCTCCAAAGCATTCCATAAAATTTTTCAGAATAATAATGAAATGCTAACATGATTCAAATATTAGGTGTTATGCTAATACATACCACAGTACTTGCAAAATGTGAAAACTAGCTATTCAGACAAGATCTCATGAGAGGTTCCAGTTTTTCTTTCTCAACTGGAGGTGACTTTCATAGAAAATAGAATATCTTTTTTTGACCCTCCAGGCATTCTAGATAATAGTTTTTTATATATCATAAAATATTAGTTTTTGCAGAGTTTAACCAACAGCCCTAAATTAAATAAGGAAGACATAAGATAAATAAGGCAGATTAATTAATTTTAGATCATATTTATTTATTTGGTAGAAGAATATGTAACAGAAAATCAGCATCATTCAGAGGAAGATCTCAGTTCAGACTGTAAATTGCCACGATCATGGTTTTCACAATCACATTTTCAAAGAGATAAAATCCCATGTTGAGAAAGTATTTAATTAAAACATGGGTGTGTTAAATAAAAAGAAGTTCACAGGCTTTGCAGTTAAGATTCCCAGAATACATAGAAGAAATTTGATTAAAAAGAAAAGCTACCCAAATCTTCATGTCTTTAAATTATAGCTATTTTATATATAGAAAAAGAAATAGTGTGAATAATTATACATTTAGTCTACAGCCTTCAATAAAGAGAGCTTAATTCAGCAACATATTAATAATGTATACACACACACACACATATATACACACACACATATGAATACATGTATGCACTTGCGTTAAAACCTTCATCTTTTGCTATACAATGTATCATCATTAAAATTCAATCATGTAGCTGGCCTGATTAATTTCTGGGTTAATTTTGTTATATTTAAATACTTCTTTCTCTCAAGACAGTTACTCCCTCAAGATCTGAGGAAATATTGTGCTTCCTTGTTCAAATTAATTTTTTCTAAGAGTAAATTGCGATGTAAATTGCATGAGTGATTCTGAACTAGCAAGTCATACTTGTTCCATTTTAAATGACCATGCAAAGAGAGTATAATTCTATAAAGAGTAGTCTGTTCTCACTAACAATATATGCTACTGACCACATGTGCTGATTGGGATAGAATGGCACCCAATCCCTTAAGTGCACCAAGGGTGTTTCTTGTTAAAACTTTTAATGATCTCATGATGATTCAACTAAGTGACGAGTTTACATTGTATATTTAAGCTTCATTCACATATAAGAACCCTTCACTGAAAATGACATCCCTTATATTTTATCAGTGTATATTACCTGCATACCTAATTGATCTGTACATGTACAGAGTCCTTTTTCCTACTGGCTTCATTCCAAGAAGTCAGGAAAGTTACAGATAAGAAATTTGGGTACGAGTACATATCAGTTGTTGTGATGAGCTAACACAACTCCATTATACTTCTATCACAACCTTTATTCATACTGGAAGATGAGACATAGAAGAACCAAATATAAAATTGTTTTTTACATACTTTGAGATATTATTGCATTCCATTTCTGCAAACAATATGATTGATGGAAGAATATTAACAAGATGAAATGAAAACTATTCAAATTCCAGCTCAAGAACAATATTCATCATATTTGGAATATTCTTTCCAGGCCTTTCCAATTAGGAATTCTGGAAGCTGTAATCCTAAAAACATCTGAAGGATGCCAGTCTGGGGGGGAAAGCCTTAGACCATGCTTATTTAATTAGATTTATCAGGAAGATGATTTTTCAATACATATAGCTATATAGTTGCATTTATTAATCTATAGCAAGATGCTTATTCAGATATTTGAAGGTGTGCTTATTCTATTGTAGAAAAATCCACATGCTGTGCTTTTAAAAACACAAAACTATAGAAATTTACATAAAATCAAAATAACAAGTTGTATATGCTCAGACAATATAACAGCCAATTTAGGCATAAAATTATAGCTTTTCATATATAAGGGACTGCGAATAGGACCAAAGTAAAACAGTATATTTTTATCCCCACAAATATACTCTGATAATGTTCCTGCAAATTATAAGTATTAAATTAGACACAGGGGGCTCTCTCCAGCAAAACTGAATACAACAGAAAATTCTTGCTAATGAATATAAATAGTAATTTGTACTGTTGTGAATTAAAGCACAAACATGCTAATGCTGCTTGCTCTGTGGTAAAATCACACAGGTGCATATTGTATTTCAAAATTTTGCATTCTATAGATATTAAGACTCACCGCAAGATGATTCTGATGAAGCTTCTTGGATGAGAAGCAAAAAGTCTTGTTCTTCCTCAAGGGAAAAAATACAGTCCAGTTGCCTTTTGAAAAAGCACCTTTGAGAAAACCATGACCTGGATGACTGAGAATCTCTACAGACCACATATAACCTGTGTATCTCAACTGACAATATAAATCAAGCTTCTACATCCAATATACTGCAAGTGCGCTATGAATCTCCTGTCAAATTCCCAAAGAAATATGGTGAATATTTTAACTTTAGCTCATAACCATGTTTCTAACAAGGTTCCACCATATCTGATGATGTCCTCAATAATAATGAAAGCAGTAGTTTTACCTGAATGAGAACATATGACCAGTGAGCAAAATATAAAACTTTCATCAGCAATGTTCTTATAAAAGGACACAGACACAGACTAACAGATTTGGAAAGGACCTTGGAATTCCCCTGCTCAAACGGGAGACCCTATATCATTTCAGACTAAAATAGCTATCCAATGTCTCTTTAAAAACTTCCAGTGATAGAACATTCACAATTTCTGAATGTTCCACTGATTTATTGTTCTGTCAGGAAATTTCTTCTTAGTTCTAGGTTGCTTCTCTCATTGATTAGTTTCTAACCATTGCTTCCTGTCTTGCCTTCTGGTGCTTCCCTTGATCCCTTCTTTCTTCTTTTGGCAGTCCTTCAAATATTAGAACATTGCTATCATGTCATCCTTCTTTTCACTAGACTAGACATACCCAATTCCTGCAACCATTCTTCATATGTTTTAGTTTCCAGGCCCCAAATCATCTTTATTATTTTTCTCTGCACTCTTCAGAGTCTCTTTATCTTTTTTTATAATAAGGTGACTAAAACTGGATGCAATATTCTAAGTGTGGTCTCACCAAGGCCTTATAAAATGGTACTAACATTTCATATGATCTTGATTCTATCCTTCTGTTAAAGCAGTCTAGGACTTCATTGGGTTTTGTTGTTGTTTTTGTGGCTGCGGGACACTGCTGGCTTATATTTAAATAATTGCCTACTAGGTTTCCAAGATCCCTTTCACAGTTACTGCTATTGAGCCAAATTTCACTTAATCTGTACCTGCACATTTGGTTTTTCTTGCATAAGTGTAGAACCTTATTTTTCTCTACATTTAATTTCAATTGTTAAACAGGGCCCAGTATTCAAATCTGACAAGATCCAACTGGATCTTGATCCTATCTTCCAGGTTCCGACTACTCCTGCTAGCTTGGTGTTCATCTGCAAATTTGATGAGTTCCCTTTCTATTCCCTCATTCTAAACAGCAGCAATTTAAGCATTCAGAAGATAACACTGGTCTCTTTTTTCTAAGTATTTTAAACAAGCATCTGGAGATACGAGGGAGGGATAATAAATAATAGCACTTTTTCCATAATATTTGAATTGTGGAAAAACAAACAGGATATCTGAAAGGTGGATGACTTACATGTGAATTGATTCCAAGAAGAAATTTAAAATCCAAAGGAGATATGTATTCTTAGCATCTGCATAGGGTAGAATCCCCTTCATGGATTACTGCCTTGTCACGGCGAAAGGGCTTGCGTAGCCCAATGAAGCTATGAGCTATGCCCTGCAGGGCCACCCAAGACGGACAGGTCATAGCAGACAGTTCTGACAAAATGTGATCCACTAGAGAAGGAAATGGCAACCCACTCCAGTATTTTTGCCATGAAAACCCCACGGACAGTACCAAAAGGTAAAAAAGATATGATACCAGAAGATGAGCCCCTCAGGTTGGAAGGTGTCCAATATGCTAGTACTGGACACCTTCCAACCTAGCAGAGGGCTAGTACTAGTAGCGCCAGAAAGAGTGAAACGACTGGGCCAAAGCTGAAAGGATGCTCAGCTGTGGATGCATCTGGTGGTGAAAGGAAAGTTTGATGCTGTAAAGATTTTTTTCTCCATAGGAACCTGGAATGTAAGATCCATGAATCAAGGCAAGCTGGATGTGGTCAAACAAGAGATGACAAGACTGAACAT
>JANHFK010003500.1:81847-92565 GCA_036250565.1 Sibynophis collaris | reverse complement strand
CAACGACTCTCTAAAACGATGCAAATGACCAGCTGTCTGCAAGGAATATAAATATAACATAAATCCTTCCATTTCCCACCATCATACAGTCAGAGCTGAAGAAGCTTCTTGGATGAGAAAACCAGAAGAAAACTCTTCAGAGAAAAACCAGAAAGTCCAGACGACCATGACCTGGATGATGGAGAATCTCCATAGACCACTTGGGAACAGATGCCTCTTAAGGTCCATGAAAGTAGCTTCACCAAACACCCGAGTTGTATTTATAAACCACGTGCTAACCCCAAACCAAGCCACATCGCGGTTTAGATAGAGATAAGAGAGATACCATAATATGAGCTCGGGGTGAGTTTAACCAAGCAGGGTGTGGCGACGGACGCCCAGCGACATGTCATCTCTTGAAAAATAAATCCAAGCTTGGAGACAGCCTGTGTGCTTCAGAAGCATTTTAATTTATAAACGGCAATTCCCATCGACTTTATTTATACCATAAAAAGGCAATTTACAAGCAAGGAAACAAACAAGGAAACAAAAAAAAAAAAATTCCATTAGAACAAAATAAAGCAGCACTGAAATATTCATGTCACAAAAATGGAAAAAAAAAAAGAAAAAAAAAGAACCACCAACCAACCAACCCATAAACAAACAAACCACAAAAACAAAAACAAAAAAACCCATCTGAGTATAAGAGTAAAATATCATTTGAATAAATATTCTAAAATATCTCATGCTATAAAATAATCCTTAATGGCAAGTTTAGTTGCTTTAAGAGCGTCCGTTTCATTTACTTCATGTCATCGATGAAGTGTGTGGAGTTTGTGAGGTTACCGGTTTAATATTGCAAAATATTGACATTGAGGTAAGTCATTCAAAGCGTTCAAATATTGACGAGGACATCAAAAGCGGAGCGGCTCTTGATAGGAAAGTTACTTAAAAATATCTTTGCCAGTGCACTGACATCATGCAAACCTGTTGTGAGTTACATGTCTGAGCCAAAGAGGTGTAAACAAGTGGTATTTTTTTTTTTTTGCAAAAGTTCAAAAGAGATCTTGACTTTCCACACACGAGACTTGGTTAGAAGGCATGTTCTAGAACAGAGAAAGTCAGACTTGCGACGGGGTCATAGCTAACGGGGCGAGTTGCAAAGTAATCTGACAACTCATAGACTCCATTCGTCCGGCCTGCAAAAGATTTAGCGCTTGCTTCACGCAAACGGCAGGGGGAAAAAGGTGGTTTGAAAAATACATATTCTGGATTAAAAGGTAAAGGTTCCCCTCGCACATATGTGCTCGTCGTTCCCGACTCTAGGGGGCGCTGTTCATCTCCGTTTCAAAGCCGAAGAGCCAGCGCTGTCCGAAGACGTCTCCGTGGTCCTGTGGCCCGCGTGACTCAACGCCAAAGGCGCACGGAACGCTGTTCCCTTCCCACCAATGGTGGTCCCTATTTTTTCTACTTGCATTTTCTTACGTGCTTTCGAACTGCTAGGTTGGCAGAAGCTGGGACAAGTAAACGGGAGCTCACCCCGTTACGCGGCGCTCGGGATTCGAACCGCCGAACTGCCGACCTTTTCGATCGACAAGTTCAGCGTCTTAGCCGCTGAGCCACCGCGTCCCTCATATTCTAGATTAGGGGTGTCAAACTCAAGGCCCCGGGGGCCAGATGTAGCCCCCGGTGTGCTTAGATCTGGCCCACGGGGCTGTCCTGGAAACAGTGAAGAACAGCCTGCAGTGCCTCTGCCAATGAAAATAGAGCTCGGGAGGGCTGCACACGGTGGGCAGAGAGTTGCAGGAGGCCATCGTGGCCGGAAACGGACCTTGGGCGCCCATTGTCACTGCAGAGCGCTAGGGCCATCACAGGCGCCCCTGACACAAGTGACGTCAAACTGGCCACGCCCCCCCGGCCACGACACCCTGACGCATCCTTCAATGAACTCGAGTTTGACACCCCCTTGTTCTAGATCATGGGGCGCCCAACCTTGGCCAATAGCCGCCCGGGGAAGGTATCTGGGAGTTGCAAGTCCACCGGTTGTGAAAAGTTGCCAAGATGGGTCACCTCTGTTCTAGATTGGTAACGGTGGGAGTCTGGCAGATGCTCTTCGGGGTTAAAAGGCGGCCGGGGGGGGGGGAGAAGCTGAAGTCTGACGATCTGTTCCAGAACGTGCCCTCAGGTGTGAGCCAAAAAGGAGAGGAAAGATGCAGAAAAGCAGCGTGAATTCATTCACCGGGTTTGGCACAGCTGACAAGCGGAGGAAAAGGGAGACTTTCCCAGCTTCTTCAAGAACCGTTTCGAAATTCCAACAACATACCCAACAAGATTACCCGTATCCTGCATCTCCGAAACCACCAGATTAGTTTACGGGTAATCCTTGACTTACAACCATGCGTTTAGTGACCGTTGGAAGTCGCAATGGCACCGGAAAAAAGGAGGTGACTGGTCCTCCCGTTTACGACCGTCGCAACACCTCCAGGGTCGTGGGATTAAAATTCAGGCGCTAGTCAACCGGCATGTATTTTGTATGACGGCTGCAATCTCTTACCAGCCAAGTCAATGGGTGGGGAGAAGCTGGATTCGCTTAATGACCGCGCGCTTCACTTAACAACCGGGTCAAGAAAATTGGGAGCAGCTCACTGAGCCGCCAGCGACAGAAAATTCTGCCTCCAATCGCGTCTCCGTAAGTCAAGGACTCCCTGTATGGCGTATCTCCTCCAAGGGGACGTTCTGAAGAGGCTCTTGTGTAAACGTGCACAATTCCATTTTTCGGATGAAAGACCCTGGATATCTGCACGAGCGACTGGATGAAAGGATGAGTGACTGAACATTCTGAATGACCTCACTGAACCTTTGCGTTCAGTTCGAGAACTAATATAGATTCATATATATATATCTATATATCTATATTTATTTATATTTATATAAAGGATTTACACGATTCCCAAATACTTTTAAAATATATAAAAAATTTAATAAATAACCCTGACCAGTCTTAAAAGCACCATTCCAGGGTAGAATTCCCCTTAGAAAATAGATTAGGTGTTGCATATTTTGAGTCCCTTTTGCAGTGGCTTCAATGTGAAACCTCTCCCGATTAAAGACGACAAAAAAAGAAGTCACAGTAAACTTAACGTATATTTCAAATAAGAGATATCCGACGAAAGATAAAGCTCAAAAACACCCTCGTTTGCCCCCCCCCCCCCCTTCAAAAGCATCCAGAGTGACTTGGTCTGTTCTGAGCTTGGTGTGTTGTTTTGTGTTCAAGTGTGGTGAGTTGCTGCTCGACCCCATCCCCCTTCCGTCCTCCAGCACCCAAACAACAGCCCTCTCCACACGGCAGACTGGCTGGCTCTCACAGGTCTCCTCCCGAGAAATATGGTGCAAGGCGGACAGAGCCCAGAGCAGCCCAGAAAAGGGGTCCCCACACAAAGAGGCTTTGCTACGGCCGGAGGAATCGGTCCGCAATGTGTGGTTGTTTAAATAACCACAACTGGCCACTTTGGGCTTCGCTTAGTGATCACCCAATGGGCCTTCTTCGCGAATGAGTTCCAAAGGTACAATGGCGGTGTTACGCAACCACACAGCAGGCATCGATCTGTTGACAATCTTGTAAAAAGCCAGCATTTGGGGGGTTTTCCTGCCCTGTGGAGCAGGTTGGCTTTGATGGGCGGTTTATGAGGTCTGGGGGCCAAATCTTCTTCTCAACGGCCCTTTTGCTTCTCCTGCACAGAAGGACATGCATGGAAACTGCCTTCGCCCCCTTTGCTGAGCTCCTCGTTCTGCTCCATAGTCCTTGTGATAGGAGCACATCTCAGATCTGCACTGCAGAGAAACAGAGGATCCTATTTCTGGGCCAAATCCCGAAGGGGAAACTTGTTTGTTCTCCCCAAAGATGGACCTGTGCACACACGTTTCATTCACGAAAAGGAGACCTTTCACTTCACCGAGGGAGGAGGGAGGAAGGGAGGAAGGGAGGAGGGTGGGAGAGCCTGGTGGCCTGGCAACCTCCGGATGCTGCCGGGATCCAGGAGGAGGCCTCTCAACAAGATGGAGGCAGCCAGCAGCCAGGTCTCCCGTGTTTATGGCAAAGCAGCTTGGCCTATAAAAGGGTTTATCTGCTTCATGTTAGAGCTCGCTAAACAAGCTTTTGGAGAGACTTCACCTACTGAAACGGACAAGCCTTCGTGCTGGAAGGATCAGAAAGGTTGAGGATGGGGAAAAGGGAGGTTTTTAAGGAGAGCAGGTGACGGACACAGGAAAGGAAGCAGGTTAAGAGGGGCTATAAAACGGTTCTCTGCCATTGAGCCCATTTAGGATGGGGGCCCCCACACCGGGTTAGGGTTAGGGAAAGAGTCAGCAGGGAAGGGAGCTAGAGTCCATCCTTGGGGGCCGGTGGTGGGAAAGGCAGGGCTGGAGGGCCGGAGACCAGGTGAGAAGGTTCTACCAAGGACTCCAGGCTGCAAAGGCTTCTCGTAGCCCTCTGGGCAGGTGGACTTTGCAGACGCAGGTCAGGAGGAGGATTGGAGGCTTTTGAATTTTATTGGGAGAAAACCTCCCGCGAATAAAACCAACAAAGGCATGAAACAAACACTCCAGGGAGCAAATGGCTGGGCTCACATTAAACTACTTCAGACGCATTACAGATCGTTCTCAACTTAGGATCGTTTGAAGTTATCACACACACACACACACACACACACACACACACACACACACACACAGCCCAGACCCCCAGAGCTACTTACAACCTATTTTCAAAGTTACCATAGTGGCAACCTCCCCCCTCCACTGGGGAAAATGGATTTGCTTAATGATCAACGATGTTTGCTTTACTGAAAAAAAAGGTCTATTCAGGTGATTCCTTTGCTTCCAAGTGCAATGAGTTACGACTGTAATGCCAGGCTCAGCTGCAGTTGTAAGTCGGGGACTCCCCGTACGGAAAGGCTTATTTCTCCCTCTGGAGGCTCTCAGGCCAGGAAAGGGAAGAAGAGGAGCAGCGGCCGAGGGTCTCCGTGGGAGCAGCAGGAAGAACCGAAGGGACGGGGGACCCTGGAGGAACTCTGTACGTGTGGTCTCCAAGAGTCAAGGCCAACTGGATGGCACACAAAATCCCTCAGTGGGATGGCTGGTCTTCTGTTTTGCCCTTCCCTGCAAGGAGGAGGCCAAGAGGCCTGGTGGGAAGGACGGTCATTTTGAGAGGGTCTCTGAGCCCCTCAGGTCATCGTCCAGCAACGTCTGACAGCCGACGGAGCTGAGAGCCTTTAAATGATGGCGGAGCCCTTCTAATCGTTCTCATATTGATTGTTCCTGAATTAGAACGATAGAAAGATCTACAGACCCCACTTCTTGTTTCCATTTCTACCCTGAATGAATCACTGCGTGGGAATGGCTGCCGGCTCCCCGCCTGCCAGGGGTTGGAGAGCTTTTGCCTACGAAGCGCCGTGAGGCTCTGGACGCAAAATGCCTCCTCTGTGCTTTGATCCGCTCGCGTGCTACTTTATTCTTTCTCTGTTGAACACATTAGATCCGTGTTTTCTTGATGGATTTTGAAATGGTACATTTTTATTTTACACCGTCTTCCCTGCATTCTCTCTCTCTCTGGAGTATTCTGTGTAATTGCATAATAAAGGAGCAAACCTTCCCATTTTTGCATTTTGATGCACAATCCTAGCAACTTTCTGTCCTTGCGCAAGAAATAAATATTTACACTTCTTTAAGCCCAATCGATGTTTTATCTCCAAGCTGTTCCAAACACCAAATATGGAGGCGGCTTATTTTCTGCTCTCTGTGGAGTCAAGTCCCTTTCTATGCATTTACAGCTGCTGGGATTTTGCCAACATGATGTTGATGCATTTTTCCTCACTCAGTTGCTGTTATTGTTCATGTTTTAAAGCTAATTCTCCCTGATATGCCCATTACTCTTTATCAGAGTCTTATGAATCTGCCAGAAAGCTTCATTTTGGAGTGTTTATCTTTGTTACTCTGCTGCTGCTTTGCTTAGCTCCGAGCAAAAAAACCCATCATATGCAAAACCCATTACATTCGCCATACATCAATAAGGTATTGGATTTTTGTAAAGGAGCCACATTCATTATTTGACTTATTATATAGTGAGCTTATTTATTATATTGAATACGTGTATTTATTATATTTTGAATGTGGTTCCAAAAGGGCCTTTTGTCAGCTGTTTGGGAGTTGATTCAACCAGCCAGCAGGACAGGACAGGACGGGACAGGATGGTGTTGCTAATTCCTCACAACTTCTGGCCAGGTTGGGCGAAGGCACAAACGCCAGAGAGCAAACTCAGGCAGAGTTCAAAAGGAGGCCAATGCTGCCGTGGCTTGAGGGGTCTCCCCCAGCTAACTCTGCCTGCGGACACGGTGAGGGTCTCCCGGCAAGGGGATTCCCAAAGCACACAGACTGGAGGCCACCAGGCCATGGATGGAAGCGGTCAATCCCAGAGAGGAAGCGATGGCCACAGAGAGACCGCAGCCTCTTCCTAGAGTGGCTACGCCTGAACGCAGTTTGGTGTGGGATTCAATTGAAACGGAAGGTTTAGAATTCAGACGTTTGGCCTCCTCGATGCTTTCTCACTGCCCAGCTGCCCATTCCTCTTTCTTGATGAACTTTTGACTTTTTTCCTGCATGGGCATCAGTCGTCCCTGGGCTTGTGTGCCTTTGGATCAGCCTCTGAGTCTGCGTTGACCCCTGGTGGCTACCTGGACCGGTTCCTGCAATTGTCTTGGCCAGATTCCCAGAAGATTGAAGAAGCAGGGATGTCAGGCCGAGTGGGGAGAACAGAGCCAAAGAGCAGAGCTTCTCCCCTGGAACCTGCCGCCCTTGAATGAGTCCACAGCTCCAGGCTAGAGAAAGGAGGAAGTCGCTGGTGGTCGGAATGCTATTCCTCACCTTCAAGAGACCCTGCAGAACCGGCTGCCTGGTTTTTATGGCCCTGCTTGCCATCATTCATCCTCCTAGTTGACGTAGCAGGGCTGAGGCTGAGGGGCATCCAAGACAAATAGGGAGAGCCCCTGAGATTGATAGCCACTTACTGGTCTCTAGTTCAGAGCTGGGTCACTCCCAGGGTTTAAGGCAACAGTCTAGAATTAAGAAGTAATTAGGATAGGCCTTCTTTTTTGCTTTTTATATCAAGTATTCGGTCTAGTATTTTTTTTTCTCCTGTTCATTACATTTTAATGACTTTTGTGCTTTTTCCCCGTTTCATATTCTGGAAAGAGAAATTAAATATCAGAATATCAGAATTATTTTGACACGAAGGAGATGAAGCTGGACGATGACAGAAAACGCAGCCAGGGATCTTCCTTCTGAATGAGTTTAAAAACCCAGGACCCAGTGGATCGCATTCCAGGAGAGAGAAGAAAGGAGCTGATCTTTATTACACTTGCTGATTTACTCTTGACTTCTGTTTATAGAGGGGCCGTTTCTGATGGTGATGCTTAAGAAGATTCTAGAATTGATTCTACAGGAAGAGTTTTGGAAATACTTTGGAAAAGAATGTGCATTTACCAGAAATCAACAGGGGCTTGTCAAGAACACATTTTCCAGACTACCTTGTGTTTACTTTCTTTCTTTCTTTGGTAAAGTTTTTTTTTAATATACATCAATATAAATACATGAACAGGGAGGCATCTGGGTATCATCCATTTGGATACAAGTAGTAATGGTAGAATTAACAATATTTGTTACTTAAATCATACTTATGTAATTCTAATATTATACATATTTGTGTTAAAATATAGGCCTTCATTATTTAGTTGTTCAGCATTTTAGTCCACCCTTCTAATGACAATAACAATATCATTAAAACATATATAGTGTCACCATCTTTCAAAATCTACCGTAATCTTTACATTTAGCTATTACTTTTAGTATATTATATAGAAACATGTATGATAATATTCCCCCTATTTCTTGTTTCTGCCTCTGTTCTAGCTCCTAGTAAAGCCAATCTTGTGTAACAAAACATTTCCTCTATCCATCATCTCTTGCCCATTTTAATATTTCAATTCTTCTTCATTTTTTGACTTGCGTCCCAAATTCCTCCCTTGGATCTTTATCTCTATTTACATCTTTCCTGTTTAACCTAAGTATTTCTTCCATCTCTTCTATCTTTTGCTGCCAAGCCTCCAGAGGGTCTGCCCAAGTCTCTATCTTCTTTTCAAGAATAACTTCCTGTTTGTCCAGTACCATTTTTTTTGGTCTTTTAGCATGTATTTTCCCTGAATTGTTTCATAAGTCTTTATTGCCTTCTCCTTCTTATCTTCTTGTTTTATTTGTTGATTTGTCTGTTCTATCTTTTTCCTTGGTCTTTCTATTATCTCCTCTATTTCCTGGGCTTTTTTAAAATCATTGTTCATTATCCCTCCTTGTGTTTTTTTTCAATGGCTAAGTTGAGCAGTAGATAGTATGGGAACATTGTAAATATATTCATTTATTTATTTGTTAAATTTATTTGCTGCGTATCTTGCCATAGGGTTACTCTAGGCAGCTTACAATGATAAAAAGGAAGAAAAATGAAAGATGTGTGTATATATACTGTATATACATAACATACAGAATCAGAATCAGAATCGAGCTGGAAGGGACCTCGGAGGTCTTCTAGTCCAGCATCCTGCCCAATTCTATTCCATGAGTGGCTGTCCAGTCTCTTCTTAAAAACCTCCAGTGACGGAGCGCCCACAACGTCTGAAGGCAACTTCTGTTCCATTGGTTAAACATTGTCCTCACTGTTAGGAAGTTTCTCCTTAGTTCTAGGTTGCTTCTCTCCTTGATTAGTTTCCATCTGTTGCTTCTTGTCCTGCCTTCAGGGGCTCTGGAGAATAGGTTGATCCCCCCTCTTCTTTGGGGCAGCTCCTCAGATACTGGAAGACTGCTATCCTGTCTCCCCTGGTCCTTCTTTTCTCTAGCCAGACCCAAATCCTCCAATCGTGTGCTTGTGTGTGTGTGTGTGTGTGTGTGTGTGTGTGTGTGTGTGCTCGCAGTTCATCAAACCACCATGTAGTTAGAAACTATTCAAATGTAGCTGAAGTGCTTAACTGGAAAGTTGTATTTGAAGATGGTGATGCATGTTTCCTCTGCAGATTATTTACTTATTCATTAAATTTATATTAATAGCACAGGCCTGCTATATTAATAGAAAGGAGAGCATTCTTGAACTACTTGGAATGGGGTCATGTAGAAGGAGGGCGAGACCCATTTTCTCTCATTCCAAAGAGTAGAAATTGAAATCAAGGGTTCAGTTTACAGGAAGGCAGGCTCCGATCGAAAACCCGAGGGGGGGAGCGGGGGGGACTCCATTGGACCATTTATGCATCAAGTGGGGAGGGGGAGGTTGGACCCAAAGGCTTCAGCGGCCCCTTCTGTGACAGCTGCACACAGCCCCCTCTCCCTCTCCCCACTCCCGGGTGCATCCCCAGACACAAACCCCGTCCCCCGTGAGATGGAGGCCTTGGGTTCCAGAAGGAAGCTCCAAGATCTACTGGATTTATGTACGTCCTTCCTGCCACTCAGTGGCCCTTGCTGGGGCCCTGTTGAACGTGTCCCTCCTTCGCCTCTTCTTGGGTCTCTCTGTGAATAGCCGGAGTAGCAGAATCAGACCAGAACACCTCGGTCCATGAGGCAGGGAGCAAAGGGTTCCAAGGGAAACAAAAATTTAGAGTTATTTTATTTCAAGAAGGGGGGGAGGAAGGTGGCAGCAGGGGGAAAATGTATAGTCATTTCAAAATTTCCACAGAGGAAATGAATTCCAGCTGAGTAAGCATCTCACATAAGCTTATATTTCACACCGGCTTATTCCCGTCTTGGATTTTGCCCCTCTAGGCCTGTCAACGGCATCCGTGTCCTTTGCCAGAGCATGGAGGAGAGGCTGGCGGAGGCTTTACTGAGGGATCCGAAATGCAACGGAAGAGGGGAAGATCCCAGGCATTTCTCCCAAGCAATGAGAAATAAAAGAGCTTCGGGTTTGCTTAGCGCTGCATTCTCAGTTGCCGTTATTCTGAACGATGAAGCAGACAGAAGGAAGAGGGGGGAATAGTCTAAGGAGCAGGGAAACCCAGCCATGCTCAGGTTGTGCAGGGAAGGGATGGAGATCCGGAAGACGTCTCCCTGCCCATCGCGAGGACCGCTTCCTGCTCAGTGAGCGGAGACTGGAGCTGGGAGCCAAGGAAGCTGGTCCCAGGGAGCCAATTCACCGAGGGCAGCGGGAGAGTTCATGGGACTTTTGGCCCCTGGAGTTTGGTGGGAGAGATTAACCAGGAGCCTCAAATGTTTCCCTTCTCAAGGACACATTTATATTCAATTAGCTGGACAGGCCAAAGGAAAAGGAAGAAATGTCAGCTCTACTACTGGGGCTGTTCTGAGAAGCAAACGTGCCAATGAACAGATAACAGTCTGCTTCTCTACGCCGGCCCTTCTTACCATGTATTTGATTTCCTGCCTAGCCACAGCCTCACAAATCCTTGGATTTTTCTTAAAAAATACCAAAACACCAACCTTTTAGAGCAAGGAGTGTCCATTCTTCAGCTGATGGGAAAGGATGGAGGTTTGTCAGATCCAAGAAAGAAAGAAAAGAAAGAAAGAAAGAAAGAAAGAAAGAAAGAGAGAGAGAGAGAGAAAGAGAGAAAGAAAGAAAGAAAAGAAAGAAAGAAAGAAAGAAAGACAGAGAGAGAGAGAGAGAGAGAGAGAGAGAGAGAGAGAGAGAGCGAGAGAGA
>JANHFK010003497.1:75925-87255 GCA_036250565.1 Sibynophis collaris | reverse complement strand
GTAATCGCTTTTTTTAGTGAGAAAGTTCTCATTAAAATAAGATTAAAAACAAATGCCTGAAAATAAATGTCTATGAAGATTCTCAGTCATCCATTCTTTGGCCTGAAAATTAAGATATTGCCTGCAATGTGATGGCAAAGTCATTTCAGAGCTATTCACATTTTCACTCTTGTTTGTTTGTCTTAGAAATAGTCCCATGCTAACGATTCAAAGACACAGAAAAAAATGTGTTAGTGCCTGCCATAAACAAGGTGGTAATATTTTCCAATTTTCAGTTGCCTGTACCAAATATGTTTCCTACTTATTCCAAAGTTACTTAGAAATTTCATTGAATCATAAAATATTCTTGAAGATAAAACAGCAACCCACTTATCTAAAAGCTCGAAGTCAAAACTAATAGCAAATATTTTAAAAACCTATGGTACTTTCCTGCTTCATGCCAACTTCCAGTTTTCTAAATATATTTTTGTACAGGAAGAGCTGTAAGTATAAATAAAGTCAAATGGTTTTATTCTTAGAAATAGTGAAGCCACTTTTATGAAACCTGAACCAAAAATATTGTACAATAGATGGATTTCAAATCTAGTTTTATATTTTATTATCTTTTTTCTTCTTCTTTCTAGAGCAAGTTTAGCATATTGCATTAATCTACTACTCTGGCTTAAATGTCATACAAACATGAACCAGACATATTGTTTGAAATTAAGCAATTGAGATTAAGCAATTGAGATTAACAACCCAAAAAATACCAAAAAGATAAAAATGGAATAGATAATTTCTTTCAATGTAGAAAATTAGAATTTTCTTGAAATGTTATTTTATTTAAACTATTTTAAAATGTTTTATCTCTTTAAAACCATATAGTGTGGATAGAATACTGATTGCAATAAATATAGAAAATGTAGTTTCAAAATCTTTATCTCTGAATGAGTCCTATCTCTTCAACACAAATATTAAAATATATTTTTCTACAAAAATAATCAGAGGAAAAATATCAATGTAATCTTCTATTCATCTTCACAAAAGGAAATCCATTAGATTCAGTGAGACTCCTAACTGTGTAAAGGACTGTAGTCCTATTTTATTATTCTGAAAAAATAACAAGTGAAAAGGTACTAGAAAATTAAATGAATTGAGCAAACTAGGATTCATTTCACCATGTAAATACAAAATATTTTACAACATGATCCATGATCACCAGGACAATGCTCTTCTCAATCTAATTTTTTAGCCAAACCATGGTTGGATTATTTGCAGTCCAGATATTTATATTGCACCTGTTCTCATCATTCAAGGCTGTCCTCATCACACATCAGACATTTTCTGATTTTACTTCCTTAAAGCTCTGGCAGTAAGGTGAGTGGCCAAGGATAAAAGAATATAAATTAAAAAGTCACGACAACACTACACGCCCAACGTGTTTTTTACTCAATTGCTTTGATTTAAGAAGTAACAACATTGTGATGCACTAAGTGCTTTTTTCCCTTCTGCTGAGACTCTGAAATCAGTACAGCCGATTTATCACTTGTATAGAAAGAAGAGTACAGGTAGTCCTCGACTTACGACCACAATTGAGCCCAAAATCTGTTGCTAAGTGAGGTATTTGTTACGTGAATTTTGCCCGATTTTATGACCTTTCCTGCCACATTTGTTAAGTGGATCACTGCAGTTGTTAAATTAGCAACACAGTTGTTAAGTGAATCTGGCTTCCCCATTGACTTTGTTTTTCAGAAGGTCACAAAAGGTGATCACATGACCCTGGGACACTGCAACCGTCACAAATACGAGTCAGTTGACGAGTGTCTGCATTTTGATCACATGACCATGGGAATACTGCAACTGTCACAAGTGGGAAATGGTCATGAGTCACTTTTTTCAGTGTCATTGTAACTTCGAATGGTCACTAAGCAAACTGTTGTATGTGGAGGACTACCTGTATCTTATTTTATTGCCTAAGAAGACCCTGCTAACCCATAGTCATGCTTCAGTTGATGTAATCTTCTAACAGACCAAAAATATCAGAATCTATAAAAGGACAAATCTGACCACCTGGTCTCAGGGGAGAAAAAATTGGAGATTATGATGAGCTCCTCATCATAGTAGTCTGAGATGCTGAAAACTTCTGCTTGCCCCTTGGCAAAGGTATCATAAAAGATAATATAATAAATATAATATAATTAATATATTAGAATAGAAGAATAGAACAGAATAATAACGTTATTGTCACTTTGAATCGGCATATATTAAAATGACATTTCGTTGCACACAGCTCTCAAAGGGTCACCATCTCCTATATACACTCATAAACATGACTAAATAAATAAATAAATAAATAAATACAAAATTATGTATATATCCACACAGGTGGTGACATAACCACCAATTAAGCAACCCTGTTAGGCTAACATACTACGTTAAATCCAGGTTTTCACTAGAAAAACCATGGCAAACAGACCTTTTCCTCCTCCATGCATTCGACTTCTCTTTTAAAGCCATCAAAACCAGGGGGTTGAGGGGGATCAGAAGTGTCACCGCATCACGTGGCGGTGAGTTCCACAAGTTGCGGGCACGTCCCGTGACGCGCTCCGACGATGATGACGCCCCCTATCCCGGCGCAGCAGGAGACGAGCCCCTCCCAACTGCCCTCTCTTCTCCCTTCCCCCATTCACGGAGAGGGGAGTGAGGGGGGGACAAACAGCCCCTGGGGGCGGGGCCGCGGCAACCGCTGCCCAGGCCACGCCCACCGGCCCCGCGCGCCGATCGCGCGAGAGAAGGGAAAGGGGGGGGGACTCTTTTTCTCTCACCGTGAGGAGACCTTTGCGGAGCCGGCCTTGGTGCCAGGTGACATGGTGGAGTTGATGACGACAACCGCGGGTCTGGCGACGGGCTGGGTTCCCAAACAGGACAACAAATTTCCCCCCCACAGAAAAAAAAAATAAGAAAAGAAAGAAAGAGAACGGAAAGGAACCCCTTTCGGCAAGCCTCTGCTTGGCTGAGACCCGGAAGCGGAAGCTCCTTGCCGGAAGTGACGGTAAAAGTGAGGCGGGATAGGATTGGTCGGTGTGTTTAACATCGGCGGTCGCCGGTAGCTTCGCCGCCGCTACTTAGGTGCCTATTCGTGATTCAAAATGTCTGGGAAGGAGGGTGAGGGAAGGCGCGAAAAATTGTGCCGCGCGACGAGGAATGGCCGCGCTTTTTTCTTATTGCCATTGAACTGGCAGGTAAAAACAAAATGGGGGCTGCTGAGGGGCATTCGCGCTGTCTTTGCTCCTTACAAGTGCGGCCCCAGCGTAATTACTTTTCTCTGCCGGTAGGGGTCGCCCGCCTCCTTTCGGGAGCCAACATCGGCTCTGTATTAAGTTTGGCCGAACTTGTACATTGAACCGTAAACTAACTCAACCAGGTTGGATTTGCATCACATGGTTTAAAAAAAACAAACAACTCACAAAAATCAAGAGTTAGCGTTACTGCAGTGGGGATATCCATTTTTTTTACTACCGGTTCGGTGGGCGTGGTGTGGTGTGGCTTGGTGGGCGTGGCAGGGGAAGGATACTGCAAAATTCCCATTCCCTCCCCACTCCTGGGGAAAGGATACTGCAAAATCTCCATTCCCGGAAGGATACTGCAAAATCCCCATTCCCGGAAGGATACTGCAAAATCCCCATTCCCTCCCCACTCCTGGGGAAAGGATACTACAAAAATCTCCATTCCCACACCACTCCTAGGGGAAGGATATTGCAAAATCCCCATTCTCTCCCCACTCTGGGGCCAGCCAGAGGTAGTATTTGCCGGTTCTTCGAACTACTCAAAATTTCCGCTACTGGTTCTCCAGAACCTGCTGGATTTCACCCCTGCGTTACTGTAAGAACGCACGGCGTATTTTACAAATGCAGCTGCTAATTTTGAGATGTCCTGTATACATAAATATATTGAAGTAGAGCCCACATTTTTTAACAGGCTTCAAAAATTAGAACGGTCATTAATTGAGAATACAAGTTTTTGTAATTCCTCGTTCCCGGCTAGTGGTTGGTTGTTTATATTATTATATCTCACATTTGTGGCAGCTCTAACTTGTAAGTAAATTTTTTTTCCAAATAGTTTAAATTACATTTACACATTGATATGAACTCTGCTTACTCATCTCCAGCAAATTAATTTTAAGACAGTTAACCTCTGATGCAAAAAGGTATTGAATAGATTTACACATGGTATTTATCAAATTAAATAAGCCATAATTAATTGGGTTTCATACTACTAAGACATACATTTACATTTGACAATGTATGGTTGGGTTTAGTTTAGTGTGATAGGAATCCATGTCACCACTAAGATTTGTAAAGGCTAACATATCAAGTTACGTTTAAAATTGAATTAGTGAAACATTTCTGGTATGCTAAATTGTTGCAGTTCTCTTTTGTTTTATTTAGAGAATAATTATTTCAGTGCCCAAAGTTATCAATAAATGTTCTTCAGGTTGCTTGTTTTAAAGCAGCAAATAACAGTACACAAAATACAGGAGCTTCACAATTGGAAAAAAAAATTCTGATGTGCTTTTAACAAATCTCAAGTTGGTAGTGATTAAAAATGCAGGAGTTCCAAACTGAACTATTTGAGAACATTTTAGATAAAGATCATTTATGGCAAGTAGAATGCAGAGTCCAGATATACTCAGAGGTAACCTCACATGATAGTTGTCTGTATTATAAAGAAACAATATAAGCACAGAAAGGTGGGAACCATTCCATAGCTGCTGTCAAGCAGCAGAGAAATCAAGAGATCCAGGCAGTTTGAATGGGTATAAAGATTTATTGCAAGCTTAAGCTCTCTACAAGAATTTGAACTAGGTGTTAAATTAATTTGGCAGTAAATAAGGAAGTCAAGGTGGGCTGGATTTAGATCATGTATGGGCGCTAAGAGACTGATGATGCATTTGAACCCTCCTGCAGCCTGGTCATTTTCTACAGTTGCTGAATGTACCCTTCTGCTACCCTTCTCCCTCTTCCCATAACTCAATCATCTATTTAGCCAATTTTCTGCCAGAGGTATGATCCAAAAAGCTTTTGTTCTTGACTCTCAGTGAAAGCATGAGAACTCTGTCCTGAAGACATTTTTTTCTTTTTTCCCCACACTGATATCCATTAAGAAAATAGAACCATAAAACAAAACACTGATAACATTTCTAGAGAACAAATGGGCATAAAATGCCAGAAGTCTTAATTTCATCTAAACTTGTAATGTAGCTTTTATTTTAACATAGATACCATTGCAAAAAAAAAAAGAATAAAAAAAAATGAGAATTCATTTCTGAGGGACCTAGAGGAATGGTTCTCATACTCCAGGCTTGTTTCAGGATAGGTCTTGTTCCCTATCTCAACTTCTAAAGTTGCATATGGATTATTGGCTAACCCGTAAGTATTAAGTTGTAAGTTTATAAGTTTTGGTTTGTATCTCTCAGCCTTTCTTGATATGAAGGAATGGCAAAAGAGCAAGAGAAAGAGTATACCTATGAGAACGGAATATTTGATGGAAAAGAATCCTATAGCTCTGTCCTAGGTATTGGCACTAGGTCCCAAGAAAGACCTGATATGTGCCAAGTGATGCTCAAGAGTGTAGAAATACTTCAAGATGAAAACAAAAAAAAATACTGATTATCAATATATATATATTGTATCACACCTGCAACAATGTAATATCCATCTTTCAAATAAGAAGATTCACAAATTATTTCCCAAATACCTAAAGTCATCTCATTTGAGATATAGTGTCTCTTTTCAGAAATCTTGCATTTGTGTTGCATAGCCTCCAGTTCTTGCTGTTTTTAGACAAGAGTTGCAACCCTAAGTTGCCAAGAAGTCTTGCTAGTCATTAATTAACTTTTACTTGATACTGATAAGTAAATGTTGCTCTTCTGTAAGAAAGTTATCATTTCATTTCACTTTACAATTTTCAATCAGAAAGTCTGTCAGTCTAGATGTTCAGTCCGTTTCCTTAAGAATGAAAAATAGGACCAGAAGCTGCCATCTTTAGTTAGCATCTGGGCAGCAAAGCAAAGAGACACACAAAGCCCCTCGATTATAATCTTTGCCCTTTGTAAGGAAACATGTTGTATTTCCTAATTTGTATGCAGTATATACTTGTCCTTTAACATATGCAAATTATAACCAAATGTATGTTCTTCAGCGTTTTTGGCTGTTACAGAAGTACCTTCTTCCATGTTGCATTCAAAACACTTTTAAGGTTTGGGGGATGCAGGTAAACAATTGTCTAATTGTACCATCCCTTCCATTCCAGTCTCAGTTGTTTGCCTGGAACATTTTCGACTGTCTTTTATGTTTTTCAAACTTTCAGAAAGATGATTCCTGAATTTTTTTGTGAGAAAACAATAAATGATAGGATCCAAGACACAGTTGGCACCCAGAAGAACAAGGGTAGCCTGATGGATATCATTTAATAGTTTTTGCCTTTGGCAGCTTATGTCCCACATGTTCAGAACCATCAAAGTCCAGGGTAGATCCACCAAGTGGTGAGGCACAAAACAAAGAATGAAGACAGTCAAAACTGTGGTCACTAACCAAAGAGCCCGTTGCCTGACACGGGCGCTCCTCCGAGTTTGCGCTGGTTTTGAAAGCAATGTCCGGATAATGGTAACATTACATACCAAGACAAGCAGGAAAGCAATGAAGAAACAAATACAAATAATCACATGGAAGGCAAAAATAGGAGTTGTATTACTAGTGGTGTCATAGCGCTCAAAACAGCGAATTAGATGCCCCTCGGGGGTTGTGCCATCATCAACTAAAAAGTAGATGGAAGGAACACCTATTAGGACCCAGATAGCCAATGTAACATAAATTCCTCTTCTTCGTGTGCTGGATTGAACAGTTGAAATGGGCCTTGTGACAGCTTGGTAACGATTGTATGTTATGACTCCCAGGAATGCCACAGAGCAGTATGTATTGACGAAAAATAAGTAGCCAGTTATATTACACAGAAAGCTGGGCATGATCCAGTTCCCTTTGTTGTTGTAATAAACAATCCACATTGGCAATGTAACTAGGAAAAGTAAGTCAGCAGTTGTTAAGTTGACTATGAATATTTTTATTTCATTTAATTTCTTCCTAGCGTAAAGCCGACTGAAAAGCCATAGCACATAGGTGTTCGCTACAAAGCCCAAAATGAAAATGATGCTGTAGTAGACAGTAAACAGTAGATATCTGAACTCAGAATCCACATGACATGACTTAGTTTGGCTGAGAAGTGCAGAGTGAGTTCCATTTTCATCAAGTTTGATTATCATTGTGGTAGTTATGGTGTCTTCATCCTGGAAATAAAAAGACAAAAGGAAATAGTTAACGGAAGAGAAGAAAATGACGGGATTTCTTATAGCTAACTTGGAGCTGGCTATGTTATTAACACAATCTCATTTTCCTCACTCACACCACTTACTATGGAGCAGTCCATTGCCTTACCCTCTAGGAATCCCCTTTCCATGGATTCTCTAGGAATTGTGAGGGTTTTTAGCTAAACCTGTAACCTGAGAATGTCTTTCCATGTTTAACAACTTTTGCCTGTCAGGAGGTTGGCAATTCACATTTGGCAACTGGGATGGACAGTCAGCCCTCAACTCTCGGAATAACTCTATACCAATGTCCTGCATTTATTCGGTATTTACATCCATTTCATTCAAGTGTGATCACATTATAAGCTTTCAGAATACTCCACTTTTTACATTCGTTCAAGTAAACACATCATAAAGTTTAAGAATCAGGCTAACTTTTTGCTTTTTTTTAGCTTAAGTAAAATAATTACAGTTAAATGTCTATAAAGTTTTTGGAGATCTTCCTAAGACACTATTTGCTCGGTTCTTACCATCTGTAATATCTTCAGTTTTTTCAGGGTAGGGCTAGATGGAATAAGAATGAACAGAGCTGGTTCATTACCAGGAAATTACATGACTTACTTCCTTCTCCTTGCAATGTTTTCTAAAGCTCATAAAGAGTTACAGTACAAGGCCAACTGTGCTCAACAATTTCTCACTTTTTTCCACACAGTTCTTCATATATGATTAAGGCTACTTAATCTGTTATTTGTCTGATCTGTTTGTCTGGGAACCTGTGGCAAATTAAGGTATTCATTCAGCAGATTTATGTATTTGTGTTCTTCTAACTTCTTTTCACTTGACTGTGGTTACCCAAGAATAACGAAAATCTGGGGCTCAAGCTACATTAGTTTTCTGCAAGTTCAGGCAAGGGGTGGAAATGAGTGGAGGGGAAGGAAGTGGAACTATATGATAAAAGAGGAAGGAATCTGAGCTTTTATTGAGAAAAACTAACCTGAGCAAAGGTTAAAGTTTAGCACAGCTTAATGCTTTTTCAATCATGGTGTCTCTGGCAAAAGCAGGCTTCAGCCTCTAGTAATAAGAGAAATACTCTTAGAAACGTTTAAGAATAGAGGTGAGTTATGTGCAGGAGAGGGTCAAGACTGGGTTTTAGAGTCGCTTTCACTGAGGGCTGGCTAAGACACGTGTGTCATCCAGGAGCTTCATCTTGAATGTGTAGCTCTTCATTTTTTTTTAACCTACACAAACCAATTGTATAACAACTAAGAAAAGCTGTTCTATGCTTTTGCCCAAATTATGTAAATATTTGCAATAGTTAATTTCTGTTTTGAAACTTCAAACACACGTTCCTAATGGTATTCGTATTCTGATTTTATAGCCTATTATCTAAGTTTTGCTCAATTCTTATAACATAGATAAAACTGTGACCTCAGTGGGATGGCTATAATTTTACCCTTGAATGTTATGTTATGCTGGTCAGTGACTGAAATAAAGCGCCCACTGCCACGAGGATGACTCATATATCCATTTGAAAAGAGCCTACAAGTTACATTGCTGGGAACCCGACTTAGATTGATTTGAAAATCTATGTCTCATTCTATGTTGCATAAAATATTTCTGGCATTTTCTTAGGTTGAAGTCAACTGACCCCTGATTAACATTGGGTCCAAACCCATCAGATAGAAAGCTAACTTTAACCAAAGATTAAAAAGATGGTGCCAAGCCTTAGGGACACCAAACCCACCTCTGGCAAGATGTTAATACATTTTGGAACTGCAAGAATAGCTCTCTTAAATTTAGATTGGACAACTTCAAGGATATCGAGCTTTCTAAATTACATACTTGGACACCTAAAGAGATAGGAAATGGCTTTGGCTACGAAGATCTTGCAAGCTACAGGGATAAAATGATTTCCCTTTAAATAGAAAAACCTCCAGATAGCTGAGCTGTGTTGTGCAACATTTAACAATGAGGACTAGAACAGTATCCATTGGTGTTATAATTAAGATAGATAGATAGCATTTAGATAGCATTTCCTTTTGTTTGCCAATTGAATTTTATAACTTCATGAAAATGCAAGACTTCTGTTTTTTCTAGCTTTTCTTCTAAGTAGAACCCCAAACTCTGTGCTATATATTTTCTTTTCTTGAAAATTTAGCAATAGAGTAATTTTTTTAAAACTTTCCTTGGGGCAATATTTCAATTATAGTGTTCTGCTGCCTTCCTTTTACTCACTTCCTCCTTCTATGCATTAGAAACAGTTATTTAACTTTTATCAAATTAGTGTCTTTTTAACTTCCTTATACTACAGCTTCAAGTGATATTTTCTAAACATTTTTACTGTATTTTTCTGGATACATCTGCAATTATTTTATATGGAAGGAAGTGAAACTGGTGTAGGCATTCTTGAGAAATTCTACATAAACCACAAAAGGAATTGGGCAACATGAAACAAGGTTGAACATAACTACAGATTTGTTTGTGCTTCCTTTATCAGTTTTCCATTGATTCCTGGTTTTTTTTTTAAATCTAAAACTATTAGATATCTTGATTAAGTCTTAAGGGTAATCATTTTCCCCTACTTGAAAATAAGCCTTACTTAATAACATATATTCAGAACCACTGGTAAAGATTGTGTAAAGATTGCGTGGGTGGGCATTTGCCAAGGTGTGAAGCTTAAGGGGCCAATGCTGACCTGAGCCATTTCAAGCAAAGTATTTCCAAGCATCACTGACTGCTGTGAACATTGCAAGAGGAGAGATGCGTTTGTCTGTCATGGCCAAAAGTTAGGAGGAGTCTGGTAGCACCTTTTCCAACTAACAGTTTTTTTGTAAGTAGGGTCCTTGGTGCTTTCTTAGTTTGATTGTTTGCTTGCAGACATTTCATTACCTTACCTAGTTGATAAATGAAAGGCCTGCAAGAAAACAACTAAGCTCAGGGAGCCCCAAGGACCCTACAGTTTAACCCTGATCTACAAATACTCTCTTCTATTGATATGGATTTGATTAAAAGATGAGCGTTTTTCTGACCTGCAGTGAAGTATTGAAATTGGGGTGAAGTGGGAGAGGTGGCTGAACTAGTTTACATCAAAATATTTTCAGGCGTTCTCTGAAGGTCTTAACAAACAGACACTTGTAATCTGTTTCATATATAACTGCATGTGTATAACAGCTTATGTCTCCCTCCCTTTATCTCTCAACTACACTCCTGGCTTTCCAGAAGAGCCTAAAAATATGGTTGTGCTTCTTGGCCTGGGGCCCCAACAGGGTCCTGCTACATTGGGGTTGGCTGATGGAGTAGAGAAGATCCGTGATGATCATTGCCATCCATCATCTTGGTTTTTAACTTTTAACTTCTCTTATTCAACTTTTCTAAATTTAATTCACTTTTAACAGTTTTAACTTTTTATTGTACTGTAAGCCACCAGAGTATCAGTGAGAAGGTGGCACAGAAATTTAATAAATAAATAAACCCAATTTAAATCCTTCATCTTGTCTAGCCACGCCATGTCCCTGATGAAATAAACTGTAGCTCAAGAAAGATTACACCTTTTTATAAAGTTTATTAGACAGAAAAGGCGCTACTTGATTCTTGACTTTATAATTGGTGGGAACTAACAGAAAGAAAGGAACTATTGTCTTGAATATCTTGGTTTGCACCTCTTCAATTCCTGGCAAATAGATGGGGAAGAAATTGAGGTAGTGACAGATTTTATTTTCCAGGGCTCCAAGATCACCAGAGATGGGGACTATAACCAAGAAATTAAAAAGACGCTTGCTCCTGGGGAGGAAGCTATGGCAAATGTAGACAGCATACTAAAAAGCAGAGACATCATCCTGCCAACAAAAGTGCATATAGTCAAAGCTGTGGTTTTCCCAGTTGCAATGTATGGCTGGGAAAGTTGGACCATAAGGAAGGCTGAGCACCAAAGAATTGAGGCCTTTGAACTCTGGTGCTGGAGAAGACTCCTGTGAGTCCCTTGGACTGCAAG
>JANHFK010003497.1:47787-58681 GCA_036250565.1 Sibynophis collaris | reverse complement strand
GAGAGTGAAAAACGGGCCTCCCGGGCACTCCTTGCCATCGTGTGCCAAAAGTGGAAGGAGTGGGGGGGGTGTCTCGCGCGTAGGCGCAGGGGGCGTGGAGCATTGAATTATGGGTGTGGGCACATTCAAGCACAACAATCCCATGCTCCCCCTGCTTTTGGCACCTGACGGCAAAAAGGTTAGCCATCACTGGATTAGCATGATTGTAAAATACTTTTATATATCATGTATCTGTAGAAGATACTAAAAATATTACATTTTTCCAACTTTCCATTTACTTAAAACACTTTTTCAAAAACTAATAAAAATCTAAAATTTCTAATCGGAGGCAAAAAATCTGCTTTGCTTTTAATGTAATATATATGCAATCTGAACTAATTACAAAGAATTCCAAAAAAGTAATGTCTAAAAATAAGATTGATATTTCTTCCATTTGGTAACATTTAAATTTGCCCTAACATTGTGTATGGATTTATGACATCTGTCTCTCTTTTTTCTATAAACCTGTTGCCATACTATCTTCCTTCCATTCTCTTACCCAATCAATTTGAACATGTTCCTGACAGAACATGATTTTTTTTTATAATCCACCTCATCATGTGCAAGAATTAGCTAAGATTTTGTTGACAAATATTTTTGCATTTTATTGTCCTTTAAAAAATGGTATGAAATAACAAAATAAGATTACTAATGGATCTCTATAAAAGCACTAGGTTTAGAAAGTTGTTTTAAAGCAATGTTTCCTTTTCATTTCAGTTTTCAATCCAAACTCATATTTCATTCCTAAGGTAATATTGTCCAAAATAAGTGCACATCATATTGTAAAAGGAAAGTATTTCTTTTGTGCTGTATCCTATTTATTGTTTTAAAAATATTTTTCTTTCAGAAAGTTTTCAGTTTTTGAGAATGAATTTGAAAAGATACGAAAAAAGATATGTTAATAATTGAACAGACAGAAAAGATAAATTATGTTAACAAAATAGTTGTTGGAATCTATGCCTTGGATATCTTAAATAGAATTCTATTTAAATTTTCCAGAAGTATTATTTTTGATGGAGCGACTGTAGCTCCTTCTGAAGATTTTATCTGTCTGCAAATTTGCTTTCTTTCTGGAAAAAGCTGAGAACAGAGATTTTCTACAGGGCTTTTGGGATTCTGTGCACTACATTTGGGGTTTTATTAATTTGGAGTTTGTTTTATATATTATTGTATATTTTGTATAATATAATATCTCCTTTTTCTTTTACTCTAGCCCAGGGTTGTCAAACATTGAGGGCCACATCAGGGTTGTGTTTGACCTTGGGGGTCAGGTGGACATGGCCAGGTGGGCATGGGCAGCTCGACATCGCTCGTGTCAGGGGCGCCTGGTGGCCTGAGTACTCTGCCAGTGAAAACAGGCTCCTACCTCTGTTTTCAGCTGAAACAGCCTCCTGCAACCCTCTGCCAGCTAAAATGGAGCTTGGGAGGGCCGCCCATGGCCCTTGTGAGCTCCGTTTTTAGCTGCAATGGCCTCCTGCAACCCTCTGCCAGTGAAGATGGAGCTCAGGAGGGCCACAGGCAGCCATCCCAAGCTCCATTTTTGCTGGCACAGGCACCACAGGCCAGTCCTTCGCTTTTTTCAGGGGGGCCCCGCAGGCCCCTGGGCCTTGAGTTTGACACCCCTGCTCTAGTCCTTTAGCTTCATCTGCAGATCTAGACCATTCTGATATTGCTCTTTTTTTCCCATCTTGTCTTCATATCTGGTTTTCATGCATTTGTCTGGGATGGTATAAGGACTCTTGCCTTGGACAGTGTGTTTACAGTGCTCTGTTGAAATCTCTTTCTCTCCAATCTCTCTTATTCTACCCTGACCTTTTCCTGCTGCTGGTGAAGTCACATTGCTCTTTATATGTAAAAAAGCAAACGGCTTATTTTCTTCTCATGCATAGATGAAACAAAACTTTTTCCTAATTTAGGTTGGTTCAATATAAATTCTGGTTGTTTTTTTATGTGGGTTTCTTGCAAACAAATTATGTCAAGTTTTAGCTTTTCCAATTCATTAAATATCTTCCTTCTTTTTGTCGCGGAATTTAATCCATTTATATTAATAGATATTAATCTTTTCCCCTCCATTTTTATTGTTTATAAGCAGGATTAACTGCTCTAGTTGTTCTTATTTCTCGTTGTTGTAAAGGTACCACACTACTTTCCTCTACTACTCCTACTGCTCCTTCCTCAGCAAGCGACATCTCAATGTCCTCAACATTAAAATGTGGTAATTCTCTCAGAGTTACCAACTCCTTTTCTCCCTCACCAAAGTATTCTGCATGGAATAATTCAGCTTTTTCCACTGTATCAATCTTGTGTCTTCGCTCTTGCCATGTAAACATCAATCCTTCTGGAGTCATCCATCTGTAATTAATTCCTTTTCTAAGTAAGATCCTGGTCAGAAATTGATATTCTCTTCTCTTCTCTCTTATTCTCCTTGGTACTTGCTTTAGAACAGTTATCTCCTTGCCCTTGTATTCCAGTCTTTTTTCTCTGATTTTCTGCAACACCGACATCCTCATGTATTTTCTAGTGAATCTTATATGGACTTCTCTTGGTAATTTGTTTCTCATAGCATATCTTGTGAAGACTCGATAGGCCTGGTCAATTTCCATCATCATTCTATCTTTAGGTTGTTCCATCACCTCTGCTAACATCTCTGTCATGATTACTCTCAAGTTCTCTCCACTCTCTTCTTCTACGTTCTGAAATCTCAGAAAGAATTCTGCTCTTTCAACTTCTAATGCCAACGATCCACTCTTGTCTTGTTCCACCACAGTTAATCTATTGTCCACCTCTTCCAACTTCTCATCTCTTTTGTTGTTATCTTTCTCTATTTTTTGGAATCTCTCCTCATAGCCCTCCAACATTTGGTTGATTTTCACTATTTTTTCATCTGACCTTGCTATTGCCTGTTTGACTTCCATGATTGCCTCCATCAGGGTTTGGAGACTAATCTCTTTTTCCTTGACCTCTTTCGGTTTCCCTTTGTCTTGCATCATGGTTTGAATTGAGCGTTGACCACTAGGGGGTGAACCTGGCAGTGGTGGTGTCGCAACTCTCGCTGGGATCTTCTTCATTCTTAATGATAACAAGAGGTTATTTATAATCCAAGTGTATTTCTCCAAAAAGTGGAGAAAAAGAAAAAACAAGAAAATAGAAGAAGCTGGATAATCCAATTATAATCCAAAAGGAAAAAAGGAAAAAGACAAACGGAAAAAAGAAAAAAAGCCCTTCAAAATGCAAAAATGAACAAAAATTAATAATCCAAGCAAAGGAAGAAGTGTGCAGCCAGGAGGCAAAAATAAATCCAAAATGTGTGAAGTTGGTAGGAGTTAGGAATAAAAAGAAAAAAGCAAGGCACAAAAAAGAAAAGAAAAGAAAAATTACACTTGGAGAGGGGTAGTTGGGGGGGGACCACAAAAATAATAAAAAGGAAAGACAATTCTTCTTTGCCACCTAGTACAGTTCAGAAATTATTTAAGATAGTCAATTATTTATTTGCATGCAAAAAAAAAGAATCACTAAAACCTCCAGTCTTCACTTATCCACTCTCATTTCCAACTTACTTTGAAGATAGAATTCCAAAAGAGCACCTGAATAAACAATCAGCCAGGCTCTTTCCCTATCTAATCAAAGTCCAGTATTATGACTGAGAGTCTCAGAGTTGTAGCCAAGTTTTTCTTTTATACAGTTTCAAAGTTCCATAGGAGGTGAGAGTAAAAAAGAAAACAAAGTTTCTAAACCTCTAGGTGGCAGTGATACTTTGTGTCTCCTACCCCTCCCTTCCCCCTTCCAAGCTGTTCCCAGAGTAAAAAAAGTTACATTTAAAAAGGCAGATTCTATAGAAAAAAGAAAAATAGACTTAAGGGGGAAAAATTAAAATTGAGAATTAAAATATTCTTTAAAATTAAAAATTAAAAGAGGAATAATTAACTTTAAGAAAAAAAGAAAAAGAACTATAACAGTTAAAACCTGTTAATGTATATAAAATAAAAATTTAAAAATGTCTAATCCAGTTACAGAACAAAAGAGGCAAAAAAGAATAGCAGATACGTTTTCAAAGAAAGAAAGAAAAAAACCCAGATCCTTTTATTCCACGTTTAAAAACGCCGCTTCTATAATTTTAACTAACAACTTAAAAAGTCTTTTAAAAAGTTGAGTGTTCTCAGAAAAGAAAAAATTAAAAGTCACTTTCTCACCCAGCCCGACACTTCCTCCAGCGCTTTAAACCTTCCATGTTCCGTGGAGCTGTCCCAGCTTCAGCAGCTTCAAGCTGTCGCCCAGCTGCAGGCTAGAGAAGCTTCGCAGGGTCTCACCAGGGATTTTGCGATATCCCTGGGGTCCCCTACCTGCGCTTCTCACCTTCCCCATCTCTCCGGGACGGGTTAGGTTCTTAAAAGAACCATCCTGCGGCTGGGGTGTCGGCTGTAATCCCAGAGCTTCGGGAAAACACGTCCGAACCGCAGCAACGCTAGCTCCGCCCATCAATGATCACAATCTTTGTGTTACACAAGTGAGCTGGCAACACTGTGTTACATTTATTTTTAGTGTAAATTGTCACTTTACTTATCTGACACTTAGTAGCTGTTTGATCTCACTGCTTGCCATGAAGCCAGGAAAGTGGCTTGATTCTGGCAGTTTCAAGTTTGACCTAGAAGAATTTCTCACATGCACTAAAAAGTGAGTATAAGTAGACCTCATGAGTACGACGGTACTGGGACCGGAATTTCCATCACTTAAGTGATGCAGTTGTAAAATACAATGTCACGTGACATTGCTTAGCGACAGCAGATCCCAATCCAAGCCATTTACAGCTTGTTCCCTCTCAGCCCCAAGCCTCAATAAGAGACTGTCTCCCCAGATACTTCACTGTGTAGGTTTATGTTTTAGCATTGCGATAAAGAATTCCATTTAAGTAGTCTTCTGTCGCTTTCAAAAATCAAGCTTTTTTATGTACACCAGAACGTCTAACCTCAGAGTTTTCAATACAAGCCGCAAGAATCCAGCACTGTTTCCTACCTTTCATGCATTTCCTTTGCTTCCCTTTCTTTCCTTTTAATTTCGAGCTCTGCGAAGAGTTTCATTGTCTGTTTGTACACTGCCTGCTTGAACTGTAAGAAACAGAGATTCAGCACCAATCTTGCGGCTCAGCTACAGTTCAATAAAACATTAATCCTGAGGCTAATTAAAAAGACCAACTGTCTTCCAGAACACATCACAATAAACTAATACTAATCCAGAACCTGGGCTTGAGGTTATATACTAGATGTAGTCAAACTACAATGAAGCAACTGGGAACTGCTAGAGTAAATCTAGAGTACCACAGCTATGCCCTTATGATATCACTATGACATCGTATCACTAAATATCTATGGAGATTCTCAGTCATCCACGACATGGTTGTCCCAAAATGCTTTTCCAAAAGGCAACTGGACTTCGTTTTTTCCTTAAAGACATTTTGCTTCTCATCCAAGAAGCTTGGGACGTTATATCACTAGCACATCCCAGAATAACTTACATAAATATTGTGTAAATATTTGCAGGATTGTTAATATTAAGAATACAAACATGTTCTAGTTTGGCACCGATAACTAAATGTGTAATGAAATATAATATAAAGAATGCAAGAGAAGGTGAGTAACAGATATATTTATGGGTCTGGAACCAAACCAACACTCCTCAAAATGTGGTGCAAATATTGATCCAAATAAAGGAAGGCATTGTCTAGGACTGAGTGAATTTCATTCCTGGAAAGGTGAACTAGTCAACTTACTACTTGTGGATCATCTTCTTCTACATTGGTTGTCTTGCCATCTTTCTTTAACTGTTTCTTTTTCTCTTTTACCTAAAAGAGATTTCACAAATAAGGAACACAGAAGCTGCAGAGTATGTGAGAACTTCATAGTACAGTATTGTGCTGGCTCATTCTAACAGCAAAAGGCTTGGTCAAATCACTGCTACTTTCATAAGCATAGTTTTTACTAGTCTATTTACTTGTTAGGATCTGAAAGGTATTACAAGAAAAAGAGATTCTTGGTGGAACTAAATTCTACCCAGATGTGTATGTAAATGAAGGGTGTCAAACTCACGGCATCATGTTGTCGTTATATGACGTATCGCAATTCTCCCCCCCCCTCCCCCGGCTAAACCGGAGGTGGGGGTGGCCAGCACATGAAGCATTTGGCCCGTAGGCCACGAGTATATATTTGGCCTGTAGGCCACGAGATATATATTCATGCTTACATGTACAGATGATGTAAGTATGCAATTTAAAACCTGAAGTAAAAAAGCATCAAGTTTTGTGTCATTTGTTTATTGTTTTAACCACTCCTCCATCTATAAGGATATCTTTGGGTTACTGAAGGTTGGAAGATAATGAAGACATCTGCCACAGTGTGACATTATTTGTAATTCTTTACAAACTGAAAAGGGATTCAAACTGGAAGAATAGTGTTGCTAAGTCACTTTCCTGCTGGAAACAACACCAACAAAAAGATGCAGGCAAGCCAAACTGAAGCTACACATATATAAACATTTAACAACTCCAAGATTAATAGTTTGTGTGAAACATATTAGAACTCTGAAAATGTATTTATTTTTTTCAACATTCCCAGCTCCATTTTTTTCTTAGCAGAATTTTAAGAGAAAGCTTTGAATAAGTTTACATTATCAGACCAATTATCTTCCAATCTAAATTCACTGAATTCTGAAAGTTTAGAAACAGATATTAACATTCAAAATATGTTCTTTAAAATGTGTAATTCTCTTTTTAATCACAGTTAATCATCAAAGTTGTGGTGCAATAAAATATATGTAAGCTGTGGAATAATTTAAACATATATATCAGTGATGGCTAATCTTTTTGCTGTCGTGTGCCAAAAATGGGAGGAGTGTGGATGGGTCGCGCACGTGCGTGCCCACACCCATAATTCAATGCGTCCCACCCGCAGCCGTTTCCGGCCTCGGGGGGGGGGAGGCTGTTTTCACCTTCCCCAGGCTCCTAGAAAGCCAGGGGAGAGCAAAAAACGGGCCTTCCCCACCCCACTGGAGACCCTCCAGAGGCAGGAAACAGACTGTTTCCCGACTTCCAGTGGGCCTGGAAGGCCCGAAAACCAGCTGGCCAATGCATGCATGCACGCTGCAGCTGAGCTAGGGCAAAGCTCGTGTGCCCACTGATATAGCTCCACGTGCCACCTGTGGCACCCATGCCATAGGTTTGCCATCACTGATATATATTTTTCAGTCTAAGCAATATGCAGATAGATACCAACTGCAATAGTTCACACCTCTCCCCCTAGATCACAGGCTGGCTGCCACGTGCAATACTTACAACGTGCTCTACGTATTCTTTTCCAGCCTGTATCACGTCCAAGGCTCTCTTCTTTTGCTCCTGGTCTAGCAATAGCTTGTATGCTTTGTCAACAGCTGACAAACAAAACATTTCTATCAGCACATTCATACAACTTGAAAAATCTATACTACTAAAGAAAACATAAGGGCCTATTTGTTTTTAGGGATCTAGCAAAAAAGGCAACATGTAATTTATCTTTATATGCTAACATCAGAATTGCCTATTACCTATTAGATACACTGCTAATGCCTGAAATCTTGAACCCAGAAAAAACAGAGAAGTACCTTCAAAGGCCTTTTGCGCTCTTTCAGGATCATCTTGGTTTTTGTCAGGATGGACCAGTATGGATAACTGTATAATTAAAGAACACAGACATCAAAATATATGAAATAATCACATAAACCAAGCCCTTATTTGCAGTTGTAATGTACAAACATTGCTAGTTACCTACTTCTTTCTGGGAGATGATCTCCCTAAATTCTCAGTTTCATTGTGCCAATTTCTTCAATGCTATATAACTAGGAAAGCATAGCAAGTATTTTTCAGAGATATTGGCATCATACTACATTTCTTAAAGGTCACAAAAGTTTTGGTCATGTGATTTATTCAATATTATAATAATACGAATATTCTAGCAATAATTTTAAAGTGATAAAAACACAGTGATAAAAACACCAACCTATAACATGTATTTAGGTGCTCATATTTTTTATTTCAGTATAAAATATCCAAATTCAGACACAAGTTTCTAGATTGCATGACTGTGGAGGAAATTTTGTCAATAAACAAAAGAAAACTATCAGAACAGTATTGCTAACTGTTTGGGAAATGGAATGAGGAGAAGTGGGGGGACTTTGCATATTTATTTGTTGTGCTGATCTGTGACCATAATAAAGATTGAATTGAATAGAATAGAATATTTATTTATAGGCTACTCCAATTGGTTACTACTTTGGGAGTTTTATAAAACACACAGTAAAAATACAACAGAAACAAATAAAAACTCTGCAACATAGTTACCAAACATAATTCTTTGCCAAGTCATAACTTGGTAAATTATTATTTGGTTTCCTCTTTTATTATATGCTTTGATGCTTATCTAACCTTCTGCCTAATCATGGTGCATTGACCACTCAATGATCTTTTAAAGTAATGAAACAATTTAATCCCTCAATAAGCAATTGGGGATAACTCCAAATACATGCATTTTTATATAACATTATAAAGCACTTTGTAAACTTAGTTAGCATGCTACATATGTTCAATGAAACAGTGAGCTGCAGTTCTCAAATAAACGTTATCAAATGTTATCAATCTGACAACTGTCAAGAGGATCTCTTCCATGTTTAGCAAACTATAGAAGCCACATACCTGACGGAATCTTTTCTTTATTTCTTCATCAGTGATTTCAGGATCCAACTGCAGTACCTGGAAAAGTCCAAGTGATTTTTTAAAAATAAAGGTACTGCTTAGAAAACACACAAAACAGCACTATTCATGAAACAAGTTATCTCCATGCTCCAGAAACTTTTAAGATAATCAAGAAAGTAGAAAGCCAAAATCCTTAAGCAGGGAAATTCTTCAGGGAGTAATCTCAAAAGCCATCCAGCAACAATTAGGCATGCTCAGTGGTTATCAAATGCTGAGATGAAGATGGAAAACTAGTAAAAAGGGTAAAAGACTGGAGACCATGGTTCTTGGCACTCTAAGAGTATCCTTTTATATTGCCACTGGTTACAATCCCATGTGTCCTTCCAGCAGACTTAGCAACTGAAAAATAACTAGTGAATCAACAAGACACAAATGTAAGAATGCATGAATTTAAATGGGTGGGGTGAATTCTTATTCTGCAGCAAAACATACTTCATAGCTAGAGTGAATGCCTAAATAACTAGGTTTACTTCTTGCTACTTCACTGATTCATTTCTAATGGGGATCAAGAGTGGTGCCATTTGTGGTATAAAAGAACGAGTAAACCTTAGGTTCAAAAAGAAAATGTTATCGAATTCTCAAATATTTTAAAGAAATGATCCACTATGACAACAAGAACTAAAAGATGCCAACATAAAAACTTACCACAAGTAAATGTTATGACACAAGCAAATAATTAGTTTTGTGCAAAACGAAATGGTACATATCCAGAATGTTCCAGGAATGGACCATGCTAGTTTGCATATCTCGTTTAAGTAACTAGATCTATAAAAAAACCATGCAGTGATAGGACAATGAATAAAGAAAACAAATTTAAACATACCTCAAAGGGATTCAGATTAAAATAGGAGGACCCAGGCCTAGTGAGCCTTTCAATCTGATTTTTTGAAGTTAAAACGGAATCTCGCCTTTCAATTTGCTTTACCTGTAGAAATTAGCACATCATTAATAACCAGAACTGTACCAGATAATTGTGGGGAAAATAGGAGACGGAAGATGTGTTGGGTAATAAAGGTGGGATACAAATAAAAATAATTTGGTTAATCCAAAAAGCCTCAATTAATTGTGACGATATATTTTATCAACTGAGCTAAATCAGATAGATTAGGGCACAATGTCATAAACAGCTAAAACTGCATGGGAAAATGTTGGGAATAATAGGAGCTATTGCTCAACCCATTTAGAAGACACAGTTAGGGAAGACTATGATGTACACTTCATTGAGAGTGACTCAATGAATTAAATATGCTGAATAAACCTAACTGAATTAAATTGTTGAATAAACATAACAGAATTATATAAATGTGTCCAATTATATTATTTTCAATCTATTTCATATTTCAATAAGGATGTCATTATCTATACCAGAGAATCACTATATGGCAGCAGAGAGACATAACCTAACTCTTTGCTACCATCTACTGGTGTCCAAACCCAGTTATGATCATATATGCTGGTTTATATATAAGTTGGTTATTACAATTGTGGCCTTTCTCCTCTTCTGAAGTTCTCTAAGAGGCCATGCCGAGTTTTTCCCCAGAAAGTTTTTATTTTTATTTCTCATAATCATATTTACAGGCACAGTCTTTTATCCATAATTTTGCATCTTATTTTTAACTTAATTTTTGTTGTTCAGGGTTGCTCTTTTACCATATATTCTCCTTTATTTTACCACAACTTTTCCTCTTCTTCTCTCCTTCTCTTCCTTCTTTCATCTCTTCCTACTTTCTTCATTCCTCCTCTCCTCTCTTTTCTACTTCCTTCTTCCATCTCTTCCTACTTCCTTCATTCCTCCTCTCCTCCCCTTTCTACTTCCCCTTCCCTCCCCCTTCTCTCTTCTTCCTCCCTTTCAAACCCTCTCCTACTTCTCTTTCCCCTCCCTTTTCTTTCCCTTCTATCTCTCCCTCTCCTTTCCTCTCTTCTCTCCTCCTCTCTCTCTACTCTTCCTTTCCCTCTCTCATTGTTTCCCTTTTCAATTCAACCTAGAATGGTATTTGAGCAACCCTGATTTTCTATTTACATCCATCTTCATTTCAATTTCTTATTTGTTTAATAATTACATCTATTTCATCATTTGTGTAC
>JANHFK010003497.1:18261-29520 GCA_036250565.1 Sibynophis collaris | reverse complement strand
GCTTACAATGCGCTAAGCAATAGCCTTCATACTTTTGTATATTTATACAAAGTCAGCTTATTGCCCCCCACAAACTATCTTCAGTTACCTTTCTTTGCAAAGGTGCAAGATTCATAATGAGGACTGTATTGTGATACTGGACGTACTGCATATGACCTTTGAAAGCCCTGAGTACAGCTCCCAGGGCACCCCCAAATTAGGTTTAATTTGATAGGAGGAATAAATTAGCAATTGGAGAGAGAGAAATTCATATTAACTACCTCTAATTAACTCATTATAATGTTTCCAAGAAGACTGCATATTCATGACCAGATTAAAAGCTCTAAAGTACTTTTTAGTTCTTGTTAATAAATTAATTGTCCTTCAGGTTTTTGTTGGAAAAATTCCTAGAGACTTATACGAAGATGAATTGGTGCCACTCTTCGAAAAAGCAGGCCCCATTTGGGACTTGCGACTCATGATGGATCCACTTTCTGGACAGAACCGAGGCTATGCTTTTATCACATTTTGTACCAAAGATGCAGCACAGGAAGCTGTTAAGTTGGTGAGTGTTCTGTCATAAGACCAAGTAACAGTGCAAATTAGGACCTTGCAATTTAGAAACTTAGAGCAAGATACACTGTATAGTCTCATTTTCCCCCCTATTTTTTTCTCAGTTAAACTGATCCTGCTTGGGTGTTTTTTGTATTTATAGTTAATGTTGGCTGCAATATATAAGTTGTTTGATGATGAGATGGGTGGCATACAAATTTTAAATAAATAAATAGCAAAATATATTTTATTGGAAACTCTAAATCTTAAGAGTTTCTAAAACTCCCAAATTTTGGGCATGCAAAGATGCAAATGCTACTAAATAATGTAAACAGCTAGTCATTTAATCGATATAGGCCAGTAGAGTTTTCTGGTATCTGTATTTTAATAAGCTGAAAGTTCATGGGAAATATTTAATTGTTTTTCTTTCAGTGTGATAACTATGAAATCCGGCCTGGAAAACACCTTGGTGTATGCATCTCAGTGGCAAATAATAGGCTATTTGTTGGATCAATTCCAAAAAACAAAACAAAGGAGAATATACTAGAAGAATTCAGCAAAGTCACAGGTAAGGAGATACGGGCATGTACTTCTGTAAAAAATGGCTTCACTTTAATGTAGCTTAATTTCTAAATTTAGAGGCCACCAGATTTTCCAGGGTGACTGTGGGAGGCTTACAGATTTTTTAAAAAGCCAATAAAAATATGTATATAAAAAAGCAACCTGGCTGACAGGAAAATAATACACTAGACTATAACAAATTAAATCATGTCTAAAAATAATGAAATGCTAAATAAGCATGCAACCTTCATAAGCTTTCATAAAGCACAAAAGGCTTAGGGGAATAATTATGATTCTGAACATAATTTCAGGTTATATGTAGGTTTCCATATGAAAGTCTCACTAATTTGGCACAAGATGAGCTACTTTCATTTGTGAATTTTCAATTCCACCACCAATCACAATATATTATTCTGTCTTTCTATTTTCATAGCAATTGATTGATTTTCATTTTGACATAATGGCAACAGAATAAATTGGCCTTGCATTCTTCATACAAAGAATAATAATAGTTAAAATAGAGGTGTACACAAAACAGGAAACAAAACAGCCCTGCTTGAACCATTCCGCTGAACAACCTTGGTTGTTTTTTGTAGTTGGGGAAAAACTTTGAAACATTTTGAGTATTTTGTTTTTGCTTTCAAACAAAACCCTTGCAACATACACATTTTCTCTAGTTTTGAACACCCAGACAGTTTGCTTCTTTTCTGTAATTCAAAATCTTTACACTATCAAGGTTTACTCTGAAAAATATGGCACAATTTTTGAACTAGAGATGCTTTTCACGCTTTTAATTTAAGACACGTTAATTGTTTACGGTAGATGGAAAGAGCAAGGACAGCAGCTCCATTTTTCAAAGAATTGATACATTGCACCAGAACTGCAAGCAATTGCATCTTTCATGAGGTAGTCTGCAAATAGTGATGAGATCAGTAATGTTTTCATATTTCCTGTAGCAGAAAAGCTTGGAAAAATGGTTCAAAATAGTATATCAAAATCTAGCCAGACCACTTGAAGTAGAATTCCTACCAGTGATTCAGAAGAATATTTCCTTATTCTGAATACCTGATATCGGCTAGGTAGTAGTTAAAGCGATGAGTCTGTTTTTGCCATTTTATAAAAATGACGGTCATGAGCTGTGATTTTTCCATTTCTCTGCTGGGTCCGGGAGCATCCCCTTTTTATCTCTCTGCCAGAAGCAAATGTAGTATTGCAACAGTAAATAGAGTAAAAAGAGCAACTTTGTAGAATCTTTGTATTTTCACAGTGCATTAGTTAAGCAAATCAAGTCTCCAGCATACTTAGTAGCCTATTTTGAAACCTCTTTTTTTAATTAGCTTTTCAAATGAGAAAAGTTTTAGTCTCCCGTAAATTTAGCAGGTGTTTTGTTCTTAACAGAGGGTTTAGTTGACGTAATCCTGTATCATCAGCCTGATGATAAAAAGAAGAATCGGGGGTTCTGCTTCCTTGAATATGAAGATCACAAATCAGCAGCTCAAGCTCGACGCCGATTGATGAGCGGGAAAGTGAAAGTCTGGGGAAACGTTGTGACGGTTGAATGGGCTGACCCGGTAGAGGAGCCAGATCCAGAAGTCATGGCAAAGGTAGCAAAGTAGTAGCTAAATCGGCACAATCTGAATTAAATTTCACCAACAGATTTATTTTTTTCCTTTCTGATTATCTCTAGAATACCTGTCTACCTGGCCGGGGGGTGGGGTGGGGTGGTTAGGCCATTTTGCACTCAGAAAGGATAAACTTACAAGAGTGCCATTATGTATGTGTGTGTTTGTATGCATATAAACAATATAAGATTTATATCGGGTAAAAAGTAATTTCTAGGTGTTTTCAAAGATGATTATTCTAAGCATCATGGATCCTTTTTCTCTGGATTACATCCTGAAGCACACTGTTTCAGCAGCACTCTACGTTTTTCATTAGTTTGATAGCTGAGTTAGAAAATAAGAATATTTGCTAATCAATGCCTATTGTTTAGAAATCAGTTGTTAAAATCGAAGAAAAGGGAAATATTGTTATCTTCCAAATGGAATCTCAAGAGGGAGGGGTGAAATGTTTTACTGAACAATTTCTATAGAGTAAACATTGTTCGTTAACTATTCTTTTAGTTGCCAATGTTCATAGTGAAGATAAAGATAAGAGTTGAAAAAACTCTTATGATCAATGTAGCTAGAAATCTTTCTTTAGGCCATACTGTTCTCTGGGCAGTTTTGCATGACTGAATAGGTCTTGAATGAATATGGGGGTTGTTTTCCAGAACAGCATAAATGGAAACCATTTTCCAAGTTGTTTTTTTTTAAGGCTCCCGTGACTTTTTCCCACCTGAACAAGGTGGTATTTTATAGCTTAGAAAAAACTGTCAATCCTCACTAATGACACAGTAATCTCAAAACAGTTTATTGCACTGCAAAAGTTGCTGTGGTTTCTGTAGTTTAATAATTGTGTCTTGACTGTTTTGTCTAAGAATAATCTCAAGCACAAGGGGGATTTGGCCTTACAGGCAGCTTAAAAATATTTTAAATAAATGCCAGTTTTCTTGACAGGTGAAAGTTCTATTTGTGAGGAATTTGGCCACTACGGTGACAGAGGAAATATTGGAGAAATCATTTTCAGAGTTTGGAAAGCTGGAAAGAGTGAAGAAATTAAAAGATTATGCTTTTGTTCATTTTGAAGATAGGGGAGCAGCAGTTAAGGTAGGTAACATTGTTACTAAGCAAAATTAGGGCTTAACAGAACGTATAGAATACCTTCTCAAAAGTAGACTTTTTTCTCATATGAGTGAGTTATCCTGTTTCCCCCAAAATAAGACATCCCGTGATAATAAGCCCAATCGGGCTTTTGAGCACATGGCAATAAGGCCAAGCACTTATTTCAGGGTTCAAAAAAATATAAGACAGGGTCTTGTTTTCAGGGAATTACGGTATAATTAAGTGTCCTCTTGTACATAGTTGTGCTACCATTTCCTGTCGTTCCTATGATTTATTCCTTGACTTTCTAAACAGGAAACATGCTTCTATTACTGTTTTGTCTTTATTGCAAAAATAGTTATGGTCCATAGATGTTCCTATGGAGTAGCCTGAGACTTCCTTTACTTGCTTAGTAAGAAAAGGTAATGCTAATACAACTTTTATTTTTTTACACAGTTTCTCCGAGGGTAACCTCTATCCACTTCCCGCATTGAACTCAGATTTATTCCAATAAAATATACCATATAGTTGCATAGTAATGGCCTTTTGGCAACTTTCATCTTCCATTTTTATTCAAATAAAAGTAATACCTGACTTCTCTATTGTACTGATAGAAAAAAGAATATTAATGGATTAAGATAACTCTGGATTTCATGATTCCTTCCTTTTATTGCAGATTAATGTTTGCTAATTCCCATCTAGGAGGGCGGTGGGCTCTGTCAGTAGTGAAAGATCAGGTTCTGGAAGGTCCAATTAAAGTGATTTATTACTAATAGTGTCTAGGTACAAGAGGAATCTCCTTGACTAGCAGCACCTGCTTGAGATTAGATAAGGATCAACAGAATTCAAGGAAAGTTGGATTTAGTTCACTTATGGCCACATAGGAATTCGAGGCTGATTCCTCTTTTAATTCCATCTCCAGGTTTTGCCACTCCTTCTACAGGTGCTGGAGGACATGTAGGGGCTAATTTGGGAAGAAAGGACAAAATCTATTTTAAGTTCTTTGTACATTAAAAGATATTACAGTGATAATACTGTTGGGGAGCCCCAGATTTAATTCAGCCGTCATCTACAGAAGCTCAGACAGACGTTTAGAGTTACGACTGTTTAGTGGGGAAATTAGTGAGGGAGAGATATCGAGCACCTATATGGAATGTGGAATATATTAATATTACAGGTTTCTGTTTCTTGGTTTTTAAAAACTATTCTTTCTCACAATATGTTTTTAAAAATTTATAAAGCAAATGTTACAGCTGCAAAATAGCATTTAGAGCCTTGCAACTTCAAATTCTAGGAGAAGGCTCCCATCTCCTGCACTGCTTGTCTGTTTGCCCCAAAGTTTCTCTTCCCTCTCAGCCTTCCTATGTTCCCAAAAGGCAAGGCAAGAAAAGAATCACAGACTTTCCTGTTGCATTGTTTCTTACAAGGGCCCGTGTATTGCATTTTCCTCCCAGGAAAGATTTGCCGTCTTATTTTGAAACAAAAGAGCTAAAATGAGAAATGTAAAAGTTGGGATTGTGTAGGTTGGAAAATATTTGGACTTGGGAACTGAAAGGTGGGAAAGGCTGAAGTGACGTTTAAATACAATTTAAATGTCTTTTTCCCCCTTTTCAAAACAGGCCATGAATGAAATGAACGGAAAAGAGATAGAGGGGGAAGAAATTGAAATAGTGTTAGCCAAGCCTCCAGATAAGAAAAGAAAAGAACGCCAAGCTGCCAGACAAGCCTCTAGAAGCACTGCGTAAGTGTTAAAACTTCAGTAAACTGAAATGTAGCTGTAAAGGCACAATCAGGTTATTATCCCTTCCTCCAGATGGAACACTTAATTTGTTCAGTCCCATCTACTGAAATTTACTTTGACTTGTAACAAGGCCAGAGTACAAGTTAAGGTGTACTAATTCGTATATGTCATTGCCAACAAGAACAAAAATGTCCACACTTACTGCTCCTCCCATGGGCTGGAGAGATGGAGGCCAATTTTGTCAGATGGCTCAGAGCGAACCCATCAGTATGTTTAAAAGTAATCGCTCCCATAGCAAATTTAGTGTGGTCTTCCTGGGACGTTCAGTGGAGAAAGCAGTAGGCCGGGATCCCTTTCCTCTGTCCTTATCCGCTTAAATCTGAAAAGTTATTCTCTTTCTAAACTGGATTCTTTAAACTAGAAAAAGACTTGAAGCCGATGTTGTTGAAAAAACACACAATAAATGTGCCATTATTTTTCCCCCTCCTCACTAGGTATGAAGACTATTATTACTATCCTCCACCTCGTATGCCACCTCCTATTAGAGGCCGAGGTCGTGGAGGGAGAGGCGGCTATGGCTATCCCCCAGATTACTATGGCTATGAAGATTATTACGATGATTATTATGGCTATGACTATCATGACTACCGTGGTGGCTACGAAGATCCTTACTATGGCTATGATGATGGCTATGCTATAAGAGGAAGAGGAGGAGGAGGAAGGGGTGGGCGAGGCGCACCTCCACCACCTAGGGGGCGGGGAGCACCACCACCAAGAGGTAGAGCTGGCTATTCCCAGAGGGGGGCACCCATGGGACCACCAAGAGGAGCCAGGGGCGGGAGAGGGGGCCCTGCTCAGCAGCAGAGAGGACGTGGTGCTCGTGGAGCCAGGGGCAATCGTGGGGGCAACGTGGGAGGCAAGAGAAAAGCGGATGGGTACAACCAACCTGATTCCAAGCGCCGTCAGACCAACAACCAGCAGAACTGGGGCTCGCAGCCTATCGCTCAGCAGCCGCTTCAACAAGGTGGAGACTATGCCGGTAACTATGGTTACAATAATGACAACCAGGAATTTTATCAGGATACATATGGGCAGCAGTGGAAGTAAGACCAATAAGGAGGGCATGGGAATATTGACAAGATAAGAATTTGGCTATAGTTCTACATCCTTCCAAAAAAATTGGCTTATTGTTTCATCCTTCAATAGTGATTGGCTGCCATGTGTATTGGGCTGAAGAATCACTCTATTATGTATATATTCAAGTCTTTTTTTCCCTCCTTTTCTCATAAATGCACTTGGACATTACTGAGCTTGCAGATTTCCCAAACATAGTTTGGGGATAACAATGCTTTTTATCGTTTTAGGCTTCATTTTAGCAGTTTATTAGCAAGGATGGGCAACACTGTTAAATCATGATTTTTGCAAACCTTCTGTTTTTGGACAGTTTCTTTTCTTTCTTTTTCCCTCTTTTTTTTGGATTTGGGATAGATTACATAGGCTTCTGCTGTACATAAAATAAAGCTAGTACTTTTGTCTCCGTAGTTTTAAGGAATTTTAAAAAAAATTAAGTTCTCTTGTATTGAAAAATAACATGATTGTATGTTTTGCATTCCTAGAAGTAGGTTAACTGTGTTTTTAAATTGTTATGACTTCACACCTTTTTGAAAATCTGCCCTACAAATTTGTTTGGCCTAAACGTCAAATCCGTGGCAATTTGTTCCTTGATGTGATTGTATTTCCAATTTCTTGTTCATGTAAGATTTCAATAAAACTCAAAAACCTATTCAAAACATTACCTATTTCAAATTCCATTGTGTCCTAAAAGATTATTTTATTGGTAATCCTTGCAAGAAACATTTAAAAAAAAACTGCCTATGTGAGTGATCAAATTCATGAAAAATTCTTGCGATTTCCAACATCTGGCATTGGTGGCATGTGAGTCAGTGCTAGGTCCAGTAAAATCAAATTGAAATGTATTAATTGGTACTGTAATCTGGTTGCATTTAACAGTGAATTGGTTGCTTTCTTAACAGCTTTAAGTATATTTGAAAACTTGCATTTAAGCCCTTTTTCAGTCAGTTGTGAAAGATATACTGTGTATGAAGAGACAGTCCATAAATTTAACCTATCTCACATTATTCATATGGATCATATCCAATAACTCCAGCACAATTGAATAATTCTCAACTGTAAAACAACAATAACATGGTCAGTTTTACCTTTAAAGAGACTGATTCAAACAGATATGAATTTGGTTGTAAATTTTTAAACAGATGTAAAATGTTGATTCTAGAGATAACTAATATTATTAAAAACAGTTAGATTTCATATCTTGTCAAAGGAATTCTTTCAAATGCAAATTTCCATTAATTTGGGATATTGCTAGGTTTTTTCTACTCAGGCTATTCCATTCATTTTTTGTGTGAACCATTTTGTATTGATTTTTAACATACATTTGATTCTCATCTCATGCTTGTTTCATCTGTTGTCTTTGCACTTTTCTACGTTGCTGTGATGTGCATTTGGGATTTTTTTGTGGGGAGGGGGGAAATCAACCACTTGAAATTTATAAGATTGGCCATCCTGAATTCTCTTAATAAATAGCCCCTTATTGATGGATTTGCATTTGATTAGATCATAGAGATTTGCATTTGATTAGATCATAGAGAAAAAAAACCTTGTCTGACCCCTCTTTCAGGCTTTTTCTGTTGGGAAGAATTAGTCGTTTTCTTCCTAGATTTTGTTGAGGGTCAAGAAGATAATTTCTTGAGTTTCTAATTCATTGTCTTGAGAGAAAACATTTTTGAAAATTATTTTTTGAAAGCCAGCCAGTTAGAGTGGGGAGGCCTTTTTAAAAAAAATCCTAAATCTATGGTCTTTTTTCTAATAGAAACTGACCAATATTATGATCAAATGAAATATTGTAGCTACTAGCCCTATTATAAATGTATTTATTTTTGTCTGAATAAAGTTACAGGATGCACATACTGAGGCTTTTATATGGCTTCATGGCTGGCTTTTTAATATTTTTTTTAATGGTTTATCAATTGTTTAGCAGTCAGCCCCTCCCCCCTAATTGAATGATATATGCTGATCTATGAAACAAACACTGAGCTTGAAATATATGCCTCAATGAAAAAAATCATTAGAAGTTCTTTTTATTACTATTATGGATCATAAAGACTCTAGAAAAATAAGCAGGAGTTTTGTATTGATATGAAAACATCTGAGCCAGAATTTAGAAAGAATTGGACTTTTAATACACACATGTTGTTCTGTAATGAGAAATCTTGTGATGTGTTTGTTATTCTTACCAAAATGCTAAGCTGTAAAAATCCTCAAAGCAAATGCAATTTCCTGTACTGTATTTTTAACCTCTGGTAGCCCTTCCAAGTAGCCTAACTTAATTGGTAACAGAAACTGTTCCACCAGTTCAGTAAATATCATTTTAGATTTTAAAGACAGAAGTATATTGTCTAAATATTTCAGTGGTATCCATATTCAGTCAAGGGGCGCTAAAGACTTTTCAGTTTTTCAATTATATACCATGCACTATGGCTTAAAGAAATGCACATTTTAAATCCTCTTCTACTAATAACTAAAAATTCAAGTGCAATCCAAAATATATTTTGTTGATCTGTGTCTTGACCTTTGTTCATCAAAACAATCCGAGGGAAGAAAACTCCTATTATACAAGAATCTCATGCCTTTTTGTCTTCAAGATGGGGGAGGAATCATGAAATGGGATATTTGATCACTCATTTATAGCAGTTGCTTCAGTGTCATTATTGACACCAAGGTGATTTTGGAAACAAAAACAAAAACCTGATGCCAGAGTTTTGGTACTTCAAAAACTTTTATCCAAAGATTTATACAAATTCTTAATTGTTTAGATCCCACATTACCTTGTTAAATGAGTTTCAACTCAAAAGTTAACCAATTTCCTGAGAACCATTCTTCATGAAAGGAAATGTCTAAAAACGTTTAAAGGTTTAATCATTGTTCTAGGCTTATAGTTTCTTTGGTAGATTTGTGGTGTTGTTTTTTTTCTAAGTGATGATACCAACTTTAGTAACATAAACTGTTTTGAAAATATTTCTTCAGAATTTCTGTTAAAATCCAAAAGAATTGGAAGAACGTTTTAAGTTTAACAATCCACTGTGAATGACTGCCTCATTTATCAAAGCCTGTTTATATTTTCACCCTCTGCATCTGTATGCCTTTCTTTGAACTCATTTGCATTTTAAACATTAAAAAAACATGCTTATAAGTAAAGCTATAATGAGCAAAGTGAGGAAATTATGAAAGTATCTTCATATACAAGGGAGATCTTACAATTGGAATCTTCATGCAAAAACAAACCTTGGAACTTCATTATGGCTTTTTTGCCTTGGCTGTGCATGATTTGGTTTCTTGTCATTGTGAACAAATGAGCCAGAATTTTTCAAAGTTTGCATATAAATCTCTCGATTTAAATTTGGATAGTTCGTGCAAGAAGTATTTCATAAAATATTAACCTGACAAAACTAAGGTTTGTCTCTGAATTGGATTCTTAATGCCTCAAAACGTTTTGTAAGGCCAGAATTAACAGGCTGTGATTCTCATTTCTCTCAAAATGGAGGTTTCTCTTAACTTAGGGCAAACATGTTGAGCTGTTTTACATAGCAAATTTGATAGCCTTACCAAATACAGACTGGCTCATCAAGAGGCATGTGATTTTTGTCCCAAGAGGCATACCGTTGGAATGGAAAAACTATTAAGACTGTAAAAAAAAGGAGGTTACCAGAAGCTCTGAATGACCATTCGGAATATATTGCTCTATCTACATTTTCTAATGTTATCCAGAAATCTGCCAGTGTTAACTTCTGTTTTAACTCCTTCCTTTTATTACCTGACTATCAGGGAAGCGTGGTTGAGGCTGCCCTGACTTGACATGTCACGATGTCGACTTGCTAGGTGGGGTTCGCAGGGACAGTAACCATTGGAGTAATCGGTAAGAGAATTTTCTTTCTCATTTTTATTTCGGAATAAGAGCCTGCCCTCCCTCCGCCCCCTGGGGTGGGGGTGTGATGGTATTGCTACTCCCCTCTCCTTCAAGGGATTTTAAATCATTTTGTGGGGAAGGGGTCTTTTTCTTTTTTTATAGATGCCTGGCTAATTGTACGTGTGTGAGAGAGAGAGAGAGGTGAGTTTGAATTTGATCCTGCCAATTACGACAGATGCATAGATTTGAGTAAATGCCTAAGAGCATAAGGGGAAGATCCTTCAGGTGTCTCCACTTCACGTGAAAAGAGGTTTTGTAAAACCCAGCTAAGGTTTGACGTTTGTAGTTAAAATGTCCTGAAGTGTACTATGCTGACAGATGTTTGCCCTTTCCCCAATCAAGTGGCCAGCCCTTTTTGAAATATCGATGGGGGAGGCCTGCGTAGGAAAAGAGCTGTCATCCCGTTAACCTCTTTTCTTAGTGGGATTGCTTCATAATAGTCCCATTGTTCAAATAATACAAAATCCAATTACAGGGTTGTCCTTGACTTATGACCCCAATGTTTTCTGTTGCTAAGCAAGACAGTTAAATGAGTTTTGCCTCCATATTACGAACTTTCTCACCACACATTGTCAAGTGAATCACTGCAGTTTATTTATTTATTTTATTTATTTTATTAATTTGATTTATATGCCGCCCTTCTCCGAAGACTCAGGGCGGCTTACAATGCGCTAAGCAAT
>JANHFK010003496.1:91867-107479 GCA_036250565.1 Sibynophis collaris | reverse complement strand
GTACATTGTGCAATCTTGCATAAGTTGAATTAACTCTATATATTTGATCAATGTCCCACCAGATCTGATCCCTCTCTCAGACCAACACATATTGATCACATCTGTAACCCACTTTCCAAAGCTTTACAGTGATCTCACTTTCTAGTAAGTGCAAAATTCAGTGGCATATTTTACTCAGCTTGTATTTTCTTGGATTGCATTGTCACTGGCTACATTTGGACAGCTTGATCAGTCAAGGTTTATTACGATGAAGTCAGGCCATAAAAAAAGAACCTTAGGATTATACTGTATATATGACACAAAGTGGACAGGAGTAATATGGCTTGTTTGTTTACATTATATATTTTTAATTAGCCAGAATTTAATGCTATGTCCAAACCTAGCTTGTGATGAACAAATAAGGTAAGTAAAAACGTGCCATCTTCACAGGCAATGGTCTAAAGTTGGGTTTCTTTTGCAAGAATTTTCTGCTCCATTCAGCAGCATGCATAACAAGCCAGTCATCTTAAAATGAAAACTTGTATCTTGGTACAAATTATGTCATTTAATACTGGGTCACAACTGTTATACAAGTACATAAACTGCATCATTTGTATCATGAGCTCATGATGTGCATTTGGTTATCTGTCCTTCCTTTTGCGCCCCCAAAGATGCCCCTATTGCTACATGCCCCCTTCATTTAGTGGAGCAAATGCTTTGGATGCAAAAAATCCAGGTCCTTCTTGGCATCTTGAGGTACAATGGAAATACTGTTGGGAGCCCCTTTTTTTAAAAAACAACAACAACAACTTCAACATTCATTAAACTTGCACTTCTGATAACCTTGTTCCTTGAAAAATTAGGGTACAATTCAATCTAATATGATGGGTCCTTTTCACTATTAGGTTGTATGAAATCCATTTAAATGGAGCATCTTTCTTAGCCAGGAAAGAAAGATTACAAAGGTGATAACAACTCCTATACACATTGTTTTCCAATATTTGCAAATGTTCTCTACTGACATTTATTTAAAAGAAAACAGCTTCAGAAGAAAATTCAGAGTAGAATAAAAAAACCCAACAGGGATGGATTTACTGAATCTTAATTTATAATTGTTTTCAACACTAGACATTATCCCTTTGGTAACTTTTTCCTCTGCAAGTTTCCAAAAGTATGTTACTAAGTCTGCTGTGACTGTCTGACTAAGAAGTATCATAGTATCATAGTATAGTATCATATTATACTATATTTCAGCTGAAAAGTTTGGAAAACCATTCCTGTAGATAGCAGCAAAAAGTTAAGAATTTTCTGCATTTCTTTGCTGCCTTCTAATGATAGTCAAGATCTTCACAATTACAGATATAGTGGCCCAAGTCCATGTGCAAGTGCTCAAGCACTTCTGGACAGAAGAAATACTCAGTTCTGCTGCACGACTACCAAAGTTATGGTACGTGCATCAGAATGGGTTAAACAAAAAGACTTTAATAAAATTGGGGATTTGCTTCCCAGAGACAGAAAGAAAAACTATAATTATTAAATTACTTCATTCAGTGGATTCCTTCATACTTCTTGACTGCCATAATCACTTACCACTGACATTTTAATACAACTGAAACAATCAAACATATAATGATCTTTTGGATGTTACTCAGTTTGGGTGATCTCAGATCTGGAAATTGTGTACTACATAATTCTATAAAAACGGAATGCAATTCCATTTAGTTATTTTTAAAGAATTTATATTATCTGTAGTTTAAACTTGCTTCATTGTATTTCAAACTATTCTGACTATTCTAGTCCATTGGAATCTTTTGATATTATTTTAACTTCAATATTTGTTGGTCTTGATAATGATTTGCTAAATTTACACATTGAGTTATTAGCTCAATATTCAACGTATTACATAATCTAAAATCTTAAATGGTTTCATAAAGTGTTGTACTTTACTAATTTCTAGTAATTGCATAGAACTAGTCCTTGACTTAAAGGGATGTGGTGTCTAAGTGGCTAAGACGCTGATCTTGTCGATCAGAAGGTCCGGCAGTTCAGCGGGTTCGAATCCCTAGCGCCACGTAACAGAATGAGCTCCTGTTACTTCTCCCAGCTTCTGCCAACCTAGCAGTTCGAAAGCACGTAAAAAATGCAAGTAGAAAAATAGGGACCACTTTGGTGGGAAGGTAACAGCGCTCCGTGCGCCTTTGATGTTTAGTCATGCCGGCCACATGACAACGGAGACATCTTCGGACAGCACTGGCTCTTAGGCTTAGAAACAGAGATGAGCACCACTCCTAGAGCCGGAAACGACTAGCACACATGTGCGGGGGAACCCTTACCTAGTCTTTGACTTATGATTGGTCATTTTTAATGGCCATTCAAAGTTATGGTGGAACCCCCCCCCAAAAAAAACAACTAACGATCCAATCCCAAAGCTACAGTGGCTGCAGCATCCCCATATTCATTCATCCTTACGGCCAACTGTTGGGATGCCGCAGCGTCCCACCCTTATTTATCTTCCTCCCGTTCTCTGCACTATATGTCTGCAAGCATTTTCCTCCCCCAACGATTCTCCGCTGGCCTTAGGCCTAATTCTCACCCCATGAGACTCCACACACTCCTCCTCACTTACTTTTCGAAGAGTCTGAAGCATTCCATAACATTGGAATGGGTTGCTTTGTCACTCAGCCACATGTTGTAATTCCAGAATCGTGCCACACACCCCAAACCACTCTATTTTGATACTTTAACAGGGTTTGCACAGTGCTGCAGTTTTCTGCAGCTCTTTGCAGCTTTTGGAAGTGCTGCACAACCTCATTAATGCAGCAAAATGAAGTGGTTTGTCTAAGGGACACATGGCGATGACCTGGAAGTGACTGCCATTTTGCCCCCACCCACTAGTTGTGTTTTGCTTCCTTAACGAGGTTGCACAAATGCACACCGTGTCAAAAAGCTGGAGAAAGCTACAGAGTTTCTGCAGCACTGTGCAAACTGCATTAAAGCAGCAAAGCAGAGAGGTTTGTCCCACGACCACACGGCACAATTCCAGAAGCATTCATATTTCAAGGACTATCTATGCTGTAGCTGTAATCATCTCTTTGTGTTTAACAACTGAATGCATGAAATTCAGTCTAAGGAAATTAATTTGTTCATATCTGGGCTGCAGATACCCAGAAGCCCACTAGATGGCAGCAAAGACATAAAGTGCACACTATCTCTTTTCTCCCCTCTAGTGCTCACTCAGGTTCTGTCCAGCTTTTTCAAAATAATTTCAGTAAATGCTATATCAAACGTGTGCGCTCTTCACGGAGAGATCAAGATTTTGGTTTAAATGGAGTGTGCCATTCTTGTACAGCATATCCCAAAATATCCCCGCCTGCCTAACAAACCTAAACTCCTCTGTCTGGTACCACCATCTCATCCATTGACTGAGAACTTTAGTTCTCCCTGTCTAACTGGCTCTGCATGTAGAAAAGTCGTTGACTTCTGATGACTACATAGAGACATCCAACCAGCTTCGTCACAGCAATACCAAAGTGATTTGCAGTGCTTACTTCTGAGCTTTTTCTTCATGTCAGTTCAGCCAAACCTAGAATTTCCTGTTGGCCTCCATCCAAGTACTAAATAGATTTGCCTTGATTTGCTTTTTAAGAGCAAAAATATTCAACTAGATTCTTCCCCTTCCAAAGATGGCAGAGTAAAAATTCTCAAAAGCATTTATAGGGTTTAGAAAAAGACATATGAACAGACTACATTCCTCAGCTGGGTCTTGTGAGCTCTGCTAATGTGATGCAAACCATAGGTTTGCCAGATAGTACAGTACTGTAGCTATTCGTTCAGGCTTTTTGGGTGGGGGGCAAATATAAGTTATAAAGATAACTTATAAATATCTTCTTTCTCATGAAAAAACATGAAGTTCTTCTTTTTATGGTCCTGATTTGTTCTGTTTATTTCCAATGTCCTCTGTAGTAAACAAATTGGCTCTCACGCTATCTGAAGGATAAATGTTAGCTTCCCACAGTGACTGACACAAATTCTCACTCATCTCTTCCTGTGTGGTAGAACAATTACTGTCACCCATTTGTAATTATTTGGAGAGGCGGGAGAGTCCATCACACAAATGACCATTTTTTAAAAAGTTCTGTTTGATAAACTCTATTTTAAGAGCCCATTGGTCTTTGATGGCTGCTATGGGATGGAGTCTCAGAAAAGGACAAGATGCCTTTTTAATTCTTCTCATCCTGAAACAATGCAGTATGTCATCTTGCTTTAAGTAGATACATATGTCCTAAAATCCAGAGATTTTGACTGAGTGTGTTCCTATTTCTTCAAACATGTACATATTTAAAATTCAACAGAACTAATGTATTTGCTTCCCCCTACCATTTTTTTTTAAAAAAACAACCCTATTTCTTTAAACTTTCTTCAAAAGGATTTAACTTCCTTTATCTTACATACTATTTTCCAGTGCAAGTTTCATTGTGTTTATAATTAAATGGAACCAAAAGATTATTAGGCTGTGTAAATTTTCCACAGGCAGCTTTTCAAGAAACAAAAAGCCATAGCTCAGTAAATAGGATAGAAATGGCTTAAGGGGAGATGACATGCTTTTGTAGGAAGATCATTTCATGTTCAAATCTTGGCCTCTCCAGACAGGGCCAGTAAATCTCATACTTGAAATGCTGGATTTCTGCTGCCTGCTAGGCATTTTAACCATGTCAGGTTAACCAGGCCAGTCATGCCTTATGTGTATGGTAAATTCTGATGACTCTGTGTACAATAGCAAGGCCATAGTAAGCCCCCAATATTTTCTCTTTCATCCAATGCATCAGGTTAAAATCTTCAAATATTTCATGTATGAAATCAAGAATGGGTACCCTGTACCCCCAATTTAACTTTAACTTCTCCCTTCTTTTTAAGTTCACATAACTTGCCAAACATTTTGAAGGACATACGAATCCATATTTCAATGCCCTTAAAGAGACTTCAACCAGGTTTAAAAAAGATCAAAAACTCCCACCCCACAATACATACAGATACACTAAATGACAGCAAGAAAGAGGCAGCAAAAGAAAAAAGGGTGAAAAAGAAAATGTATAGCTTATAGTTTTATGCTTGATTTTGCATAGCAGGAAAGTACGCATAGGAAAAAACTAAGGCAATATCTCATGAATATCCAAGACACATAGGTAATATCTCTTGTTGGTCAGAAGTTTATAATTAGTTGCCATGGTGAAGGGCACTCACAACAGCTGTGGAGAAGAAATTTCCCATTATAAAACATCATTAGTGATTGGTTAATGCAATAACCTATAAAGAATGCAGGCTATGTGCATAGCCATTGGTATAGGCACATTTGCTTTATGGATTTGTCCAGCAGTAGAGATACATAGGGAGACAGGAAAAATGTCATACTCCTTCTAAAACATAAGACATGCCATCCTCTGCAACACTGTTACAGTATTTCCAAGCAATCTTCAATCTTCTTTGACCACAACTCAATTTCTCACAAAGTCTTTTTTGAATCTCAAAATCATGATTTTACATATCTAAAATTGTTAAAGGGTTTGAGAATTTAATTACGACTTTGAAAGATCAGTACTATTTAGTACTGTATGTATATTTTCCCATTAAATCTCAATGCCACTTCTAGCCCTAATTAGGCTTTGACCTTTTTTGCTTCTGAACTTAGATTTCTAATTATTTCCATATCCTCAAGTCTTCTCTCTTTCTGTGCTGAAGATACCCAGATCCTCATTATTGTACTCAACCGTATTTAGATTAATATTAAGTGTCCATTTACCTGTCTATTTTGAATGAAAATGGAAGCAAAACTGCAGTATCCTCATTGTTTCATTGTGAAGGCTAACTTTTTCATATTACTAACTTAAACCAATACAGATTGCCAAATGTTGTGTTGCAAGAGGCTACATGTGTTGCAACCATTGACATCTGCAACCTATTTAAACTGTTCTTTTGGGTCCAGACCTTTGTTGGATAACAGTAGAATCTATAATGCAATTGTCATCCCATAAAACCCTCAAGAGGAAGAAGAAGGGAAGAGAAAGCCACTTCTGAAAGAGAAGGAGGAGGAGGAGGCCACTCTTGTTGGATCAATGACAATCAGAGTTTGCTTGTGCCTAGTCCTTACTTAATCTGTCATCCTGACTCTCCATGGTGAATGGAATAGAATGGTGCAAGGAGTAAAACAAGAACACATTGTTTAGCATCTTCATGGAAAAGTTCTTACATCTAATAAAGTTGTTCTTGACTCCCAAAACACATGTATCTGCAGATTACTGGATTAGACTCCTCCTAGCTGTGTTTTCTCTTCTCATAACAAGGTGTAATACAAGCCACCTAGGTCTTTAATCCTATCAGCATCCTAGCATTGCAAGAATAAGAGTGAGTCAACTGGACACAACTTCCAAATCTCTTAACAGCAGCAAGGAACTCCCTTTTGCAGCTTCTGCAAAAGAACAACTAAATGAAATATGCTGAATGTTCATGAATGACGTGTCCACAGAAATATCTCTGGAGCAATTCCTCAGACAGATTAGCCTTAATCTTGTGACTTTTTTCTCCGTAAAATATTTAGCATGCCAATTTGTAAGAGTAGTTAGAGCAATAGAAGTGTTTTTCTTTCAAACTACTCAAAAAAAAGCTATGGATTTGATTTTGTGAAAAATGAATTGGAAATCCTATTGTGTGATAGTGATGAATATACAACTGCTAAGGTATATAAATTTTTATTGAAATTTAATTTGAAGAATGAGTATGTAAAGAATGTATGATTTAGTGGGAAAATGCAAAGAAGGAACTTTTTATCATTTATGTTGGACAAGCAAAGAAATATTAGAGCAGGATTCTGTAGGGATTCTCAGTCATCCAAGTTATGGTTGTCCCAAAGGCATTTTTTCAGGAGGCAACTGGACTTACTTGTTTTTTCTTTGAAGATGTTTTGCTTCTCATTTAAGAAGCTTATTCAGCTCTGACAGGATAGTGGGGAATGGAAGGATTTATACTCCTTGCAGACAGCTGGTCATTTGCATCCTTTCAGAGGGTCATTGAAGCACTTGGAGGTTTATCTGTAAATGTAAATCCTTCCAATCTCCACTATCTTGTCAGAGCTGAAGAAGCTTCTTAAATGAGAAGCGAAACATCTTCAAAAGAAAAAAAAAGGAAGTCCAGTTGCTTCCTGAAAAGGCACCTTTGGGACATTAGAGCAGGATTCACACTTTAATACAGAAGATTCTTAAAATAAATAGGAAGATAAAACCGGAGAATTTTCTTTTAGGCTTAATGGATAAAGAACTTGTGTGGGGGGGATGGAACTTTGATGTTATATATGCTGACGCAGCAAGAATACTTTATGCACAAAAATGGAAGGATACTCTAATCTCCACAATAGATGAATGGGTGAAAACGTTGATGGAATCAGTAGAGATGGCTAAATTGACTGCTTTGATTAAAGAATAGAACACAATTAATTTTGTTTCTACTTGGAAACTGTTTTTGGACGTTGTGTTTGAGGTGGGGGGAAAACGAAAGTTTGATTTAGGATTCTGTTGATTAGATAGATTTGTTGTTATAGAAATGGCTAGTATAGATTATCATATAAATGTAAAAAGTTGAGGTTTTATGTTACTACATTATTCTACTGCAGCAAAAGGAGTTGGAAGTCAATGCTTTTCTTTTTCTTTCCTCCTTAACCCTACACTTTTCTCTCGTTCCCTTTTATTCCCTAATTTTCCCCTAATTTTCTTTTCTTTTTCTTTTTTGCTACTTTAGTATTTTATACTTCGATAAACTAATAAAATATTAAGAGCAAAGAAGTGTTTCTTTTAGGGTCAGATATCAGCAAATGAAACCCACTCTATACAGCAACCAGGTGCATGTTAACCTGTGGATACAACTTATTTTCAAGAACTTCTTACATGACAAGAACTTACCTGGCACCTTTTCATGATAAGTGGGCCTGAATGTACTTAGCATGCCAGAGAGAAAGTCTACAACCAATTTACATAAACACCAAAGGAATGTTTTTCTAGTGGACACTTTTAGGAGCTGACTTTTTGAGGGTGGGTTTAAATGCTGCTCCTTCTACTTGAACTGTACTGAATTTCAAGCTACATTATAATTCAATTTACCGGTACTATTTTTTCCAATTATTGTTACTTGAAAATGCAGAAATTGAGGTTTGGATACATTTTTAGATACATTTTTTTTCCAGAGACAATATAATAACCATGCCATCCCAAACCCTAAAACAGATATCATTGGGTGATACTACCATAAACATATCTGGTAATTTGGCAGCATAAGATTGGAACAGTGGGATGATGAGTTAGCTCTTCTAAAACTAACCTAATATATAGATTAATTACCACGAGAAACCTGTTTGTCAGCAGCTTCCCATCAGGATAATAGTCATATGAATGCTGACACTTCAAGAAAATCCATATGTGAATGCTCATCACTCATTGACTTGGAACTGTTGGCACATTTAATCCTCATTAGTTTTGTTGCAGCCAAACAAGTTTTAGGATAGGACTAAAGTTGTTTCAATTATTCACATTCCTGCTGCTGAGAAGTTTCCATTTCCTCTCAATTCTCGGTAAAGTTTAAAAGCAAGTGATTACAGAAAGTAAAACAAGATCAGAGAAGGCAACCTTTTGTGGAGAATCTCACGAACTCATTATGTTCATGGAAAACGATGAGATTTTGAAGTAGAATATAACTCCCAATGAAGCCTAAAACATAAGAAACCAGTCAACTTAGAATATTCATCAGCTACAATCCATTATGCAAATAAAACATAAACCTATAATTCCAAATAGAATTCATATATTCTAGTTTAAGTGAACACAAACTATTCAGAGCCAAGAGGGCAGGATTTTAATCCCAAACTAAACGCTGCATATACTGTATGACTTCAGAGTCCATTTAGCTAATGTTTTGGGGCCTTAGTCAACATCGCTGGAAAACTGAGCATGAAGCAAGAGTTCCATAAAAAGCCAAATGCTCCATCCAAGCTAATACATAACTGAAAAACAAAAGAGAAGTAGCACATACCTAAGGCTGTAGTCATAGTCATTAAAAATATGCTGTGCTGGGAATGTAGGGTTAATCTTTCACAGAGCATAAATCATAAAGTATTATTATAAAAAATGCAAATAAAACAAATGAGTTAGGGAGTTGTTAATAACAAAGTGGATTTGTTCAGTGCTCACATTAGAATCTGCAGGTGTTTGTGCATACAGGTGAAACCTCCTCACACTCTTAAAATGCCCTTTTATTGTATGTTTTAGTCATCAGACAGGTGTACTTATTTAGAATTATGACTGATGGTTCTGATCTAGCAGTAAATATAAAGAGGAACAGAGAAAATAGTTAGGCATAAATCCAAAATATTTTATTGCCATTCATCACTAAACATAAATTTCACTAATATCAAGGGGAGTTCCATAGAAAAACATAAACTTCTTTCATCACTTTTCCAAATCAAATCCTGTTAAGGAAAGGTGAACTTCTTGGGCTCATGCAAGCTGAAATAACTTGAAGGTTTCCCTATAATCCACATAGCCAACAAATGAAAGTGGAGCAGCCTGCAGATTTCCCTTTCAACAGGGATGCTTTGATTTTTCCTGGGGCATATTGCTAACTTTTATTTAATCCCTTTAAGCATCACAACACAGAGAACTATTGAGTAAAAAGAACGAAGCATTTCCGAAGAACATCCATACGTGGCAACTGATCTGGATATCAGCATTGCATCACTATTTTCCCACAGTGTCATCTCCCTTGGACATCAATCTTCTGATTTGTGATGCTCAAGCTTCATGCTGTTGGAGGGAGGGGCTACCAATTTTTCCATTCTTGGGAACTCTTGCCTCATGTTAATATCCACAAATTGAGCTTGGAACTCTCTGGTAGCATTAATAGGCAATTGTAGAAGTGAACCTGGTCTTAATTTTTCTAGACGGTTTCCCAATTCCCAAGCTGGTTCTTTCTGGCTTATATAAACAGCTTGCATAAAAGTCTTGCCTCATCCTGTTTCTTAACATTTGGAGAGGGAGGGGAGAGGGAGGGAGGGGGAGAGAGAGTGGGAGGGAGGGAGGGAAGAAGAGAGAATACATGTATTGACGGTATTATGTAATGACTAAAACAAATTAATTTCTATCATGATCAACCCAGAGCATAATGAATTTTCTCAGGAATCATATTGCTAAGATATTTCTCATTCTGTATTTGACCCAAGTCAAGACTAAGAATATAGCCCCCTGATCATGATATTATCAAGATATTTATCCATGTCCGTGTACTTTTATAGATTATCACTATTTAAAATGAGCTTCTTGGGGGGCTTTTATAGAGAGCTTTATAGCCAAATCTTCCTATTGTCTAATACAAAGTAGTAACAATTAACCAAGCCATCTAGCTGGACAAAAAAAAGATTGTTTTATGACAATGAACAGTATTTATTGATAGATAAGCAGAATGCAGTTATATTTCAGAAAAAGGTCTTCCTGAATTTGGTTTTGTCCAGTTGCAGACCGATTCCTGCCGTTCTAAAACATTCATCGTCTGGAAAGCATTTCTAACATAAGAGAATCGATGAAGAAAGAGGCAAGAAATCAATGCCAAAGCATTAATTAGCGTGATCCAGGAAAATGGTGAAGTATTCCTTAGGCATGCATTAGTGTTCACTTTGTGTTTCATAGCCTAATTTAAGTTCTGAAATGTTCCTCTACAATTTCACCTTAAGAAAAATAAAGCAAACATAACCAAGAAAAATAAAAAGGATTGTGTTTTATGAATATATTACAATTTTTGATGAAATGAAAGGTTCTTTTTTAGATAAAGTTAATCATTTTTATAGTCGATAAAACTGTTGTCTGATGAAACTGCTTGTTTTTGCTCAGTCTAGGATTTAGCTAGCCAGAAACTCCCACCAATTAAATAAATAGACCTTACCAACATTGCAGTAATACATCCGCTTCAGACCTATGTGATGTCAACCAAACATATTTGTCACACTATGATCAGGTACCTGACAAAATTATGGGTGAAGTAATAGGACTTCTGATGGGATTCAGAAGAAACTCTAGGCAGTATAATAAGTATAAATAAGGTAGACATGTTTGGCATAGATTAAATAAGAATAGATAGACATTGTGCAATACATCACTGCTTGACAAGCCAGGAATCTAGAATGAAGTTACGGTATCATGAAATTCTAAAAAAAATCAAGGGAAGTAAAGGAACATTTAAAGTATTCTCAACATCTAGCAATCAATGGATTGATTAAGAAATAAATTAGCACTTGATATAATTTTAATTATATCTGTCATGGCTTTACTATCATAAAACTGGGGGTAAAAGCTGGACACCAAAAATTATTCAAATGATGTATCAATTTAATTAATTTAAAAGCTTTTATATTGATTAATTTTTAAGTAATGTTTTACTTAAAAGTAAGTAAGGTTCATTTGTTTTCAATGTAGCTACTGTATGCATAAAAAATTCAAGTGGTGAACAACCCTTTAGAAGAGACAGCCCTTCTTTATTATCAACAAAATGCATCTTAGACCTGAAAACAAAATGCAAAATCATAGTAACAGTGTTGGAAAGGGCCATTTAAGCTCATTTATGCTCAACGCACAAGTCCAAATTGAAACATCCCAGATAAATGAATGTCTGAGCTCCTTTGGAGGAGGCCCACCATTCTCTAAGTAATTAGTCAATCTAGATAAAAAGTTAATCTGGCAAGCATGTTAAGCACCTAAGTAAAGATCTAATGAATGCAACATATTAATCATCAGCCAAAGTGAGAAAGAAAATCCAAGATTGGATTGCCGTTGTATTTTATTTACACTGGTACACACCTTTCAGAAAAAATCAGTCAGCAACCATTTCAAATAAGATGTTACAACATAGCTATTAAATCAACATTCTATATTAAGTAATGTAAGTAATGCTTATATGTTCAATTATATCTTTTCAGTCCCACCTACAAACACAAATATTTGGAAGAGTAATTTGCCAAGGTTATTAGGATACAACACATAACTTATTTAAACATAGACACAAGTGTACCAAGTCAGGAACAGATTTGGATCAAATTATTTTAAATAGTTTACTGGCTCTAATGTCAGATTATAATGTATGAAAGGGAAAAAATGTGGTCAAAAATAATTAATTTAAATCTTGCTTAAATGGCCAAACTGTACTAATGTTAATTTACTACTTACTTTCATTGTGAATTAAAAATGGATTTGCCACTGTTATACAGATTACTTGGACTAATAAAGGAATGCTATTATCAAGATGCACATACTTAGAATTCTTCATAGATAACCATATCAAATGTAGATTTAATTCTTAGGAGACGGAAAGCAGTAATGATGGATGTATTCAGAAAACAAATTCCAAGTAATGGATTTCAGGTTGTTGACAAGCCTATAAAAATTGTCAACTTCAAACCCCAACAGAATTTAAAAGAAAGGATGATACTGAAACCAAATAATTTTGGATTGTAAAATCTAAACCATATTGTGAAATATCTATCCAAATAGATTAAAGAATAGCAGAATAGCATATTAGTTATATGTCTAAAGATAATTAAACCTTGGAGGAGGTCTTTTCTCCTGGCACATCCATTCAATTTTCTTCACAGTGGTATGGAAGTCATTTGCCATGCCTCCTTCTGGAATATTTTTCAACCTCCAGGCTCACCTACAGTTCTGGGATTTCCTGATCATCATTTCCCATCTAAATGCTAATTGTGTAAGATCCTGTGGTGCTGCACCTGACAACTGTGCAACTGTGCTGCAATGAAGGTTTTTTTAGGTCAACACTTTGCCGGAGGAAGGTCCTTTAGGAAGTTCATAAACTAACTAACTTTAAATTAATACAATATTTCTATTTCAGATAGAGGTTTTCCATACAGCTTCTGATCATCCATATAAAGGAGATGAGATAGCCTGGCGGATTTTTGTTTCATGTTTGATAGCAAAGGCCTGATTTGGTAAGTATTGTTGATAGAGGAATCAATACAATGACAAACAGTAGTGCTGAGAGTGGGTGTCAGGTGTCAGGCCTGCCCCAGTCTGATTCCTTGAGAAAGAAAAACCCTCAACTCCATTTGATTGAAGCGAAAAGTATTTTTATTAAAAGATGCTGGTTGCAGTAAAGTCAGGTGGAAACTAAGTTTCTTACACAGCAACACAAAACTATTTCCTTCATTTATTTATTTATTTATTTATTTATTTATTTTATTAGACTTTTATACCGCCCTTCTCCTTTGGGGGGACCCCATCCCTCCCCCATGACCAGTCTAAATCCAGACAATGTGATGCCGCCTAGATGTTTTGGAAACACTGAGGTGTTTGGGCTGTTAATTTTCCACATTCAGGGTAAATGAACATGAAAATGCCTGGAATGAACTGGTTACATATAGATCTGCTCTTCTCTTCTTCAGCTGTCATGGCCCCCTCCCTAATTCCCACAATAAATGCATTCGGGTGTATTGCTCATTGGTTCCCCATCCTCCCCCCCATGTACTTTGATAGCAGGATGCCAGCAAGCTGCCACAGCCAAGATAGTGGATCTGACTGAGTTTCCTTGAAATAATCTTCTCTTGATATTAACCTGTCCCAGTCTATCACCATTGATCAGCAACTATGTCTTCTATATTGTGCCTTTCATCTTTGCACAAAACTTTTGATATTTTGATTTACTCCTGTTGTTTCTAGCCACCTGATTATTCAAATCATGTGGCAGGGAGTTGAATGTCTTCTTGTAATCAACACCAACTACATTCAAGTTGTATTGTCTTGCAATTTTCTTAAATCATCTTGTCAATTAGAAATTGCTTTCTTGTTTGGCAGTTTCCTTTCTGCTCAAGTGGAAGGAGTTTGTCTTCAACTAGATGCTATTGGACTTCATCAACTACTACACCAGTTAGCTATTTTAAAATTGTAGTTTGGCCTGTAGTTGCTTGGATCTTATCTGGGACCACAGAGCCAGTTTGTTCCATTATCTTTCAATTTTAAATTTCAAATCTTGATGTTTAATATCATTATGGTTTGTTGCACAGTCATCCAGATGTTTAGACTGGATTTGGCACTTTTACCCATCTATCAAGTCCTTCCCAAGGACCTGGGACAGGCAGATATTGTTGTCTGATACTGTTAAAAGTATTTTTGAAGGATGTAAACTGTTCCAAGTAAAGTTGCCTTTTGCAATTAACTGATGATGCTTTTGTCAAAGCTGATGGTGTACAAGTGGTCCAGATGCTTTCTGATTTCATCCAAGATGCCTATTATTATTGATGCCATATTTGCTTTCTTTTGCCACAGTGGTTCTACTTCTATTTGCATGACTTTATATATTTATTTACTCCAGTTCTTGCTTTTATTCCGCTTCTCCAGGTACTGCCACATCAACTATTGAGACTGTTTTGTCTTTCTTATCGACAAATGTTAAGTCTAGGTGTTATTAGAGGAACAATAAAAAGGCAAAAAGCAAAAGCTGCTTTCCAAAGAACAATTTAACAAAATGACATTGTTAATCTAATAAGTATATTGAAATAAGGGTACAGTGTAAAGAATGTAAAAAAAAATTCTGGCTCCTCCTTTCTCAACAATTGATGAGTGAAGGTAAAAGTGGGTGCCTCTTAGTTTCACAAGCTTGAAACCCATCCAAATCTAGCCCGATTATTCCATCTGTCCCTTCCAAAAACCAACAGCTATTCCAAAAATAAGAGATCCATGACTCCTTAAATCAGGGCTGTCAAAATTGCAGCCCTCAGGCCATATGCATCATGAGCTGGCCTCGCCCATGCCCGCCCATGCCCAGTTTAATGAAGGGGGGAGAGTCCTGATATGTCACATGATGACACTGTGATGACACAAGTTTGACACCCCTGCCTTAAGTCACCCCACAGTGAGGCAGGTTCAGAAGTGCTTGGACCGAAAAAAACCCACAAGAGGAGAGGCTAATAAAAATAGCAGTTCCGTGAGCATCCTTAAATGCAGATGAGTGGCAAATTGCTCTCATTGCTATCTTAAAAATGTTCAACTCTCTGAAAAATGGCCTAAATAGTTTGGATTTAGTTAGGTTTTATTTTCAGGAGGAGAAATAACAGTAGCAATAAAAGCAGTTTATCTAATATAAGGAAAATATCTCCCATCATTAATTTTATAAAATTGAAAATTCCACCACTGTTTGGTTATTTTGCCACCAAGTCTTCTCAGTGAGATTATGAAGTGCTCCCTTTTTGGCACTTGGTGTCGCACACACGGGTGCTCCCTTTTTGGCACTCGGTACCTAAAAGGTTCGCCATCACTCTCTAACTCATTCAAATGAATATATATAAAACTTGTACTTTGTGTTTAAGGTCCACAGTTGTTTCAGTGTGATATAAATTTTTCCAATTTTGACCGAGCAGTTTTATTTACAGGGAACAAACATATATATTCAGCAATAATATATGAATCTGCGGAATTTTTCACATACTTGAAAATAATATAATTTCTACATCATTAGTATGTTTCAAATACTCTTCTTTCTTCAATATTTTTTTAAAATATATATTCTTAGCTCTAAGATTGCAATTAATGAAAGTGGAAGTAA
>JANHFK010003496.1:72858-85990 GCA_036250565.1 Sibynophis collaris | reverse complement strand
ATCAGTGGTAAGCCAAACTTATTTAAGTAGTAGGTAGAACCAGAATCAAACCTAGGCCCTGCAATACTTCGTTTTAAAAACACAGTACTATAATTCTTGTTTTAAGATCACACATATGCATGCCATCAACATATATTTTAAAAAAACAAGAATTTCAATATTGGAAATAAAAATAGATAATGCAATCAATCAGTATTGCCTGTGCACTGAACCCACTGTCATTTCTTTCTTATATTAAGAATAAATCCTCTGAAGTCTGTGAGAGGAAGCTTTTATTTTTAACACTAAGGGTTTATTTGTACTTTCTATTTCAAGCCCAAAAATGTTGTAGACTGTCTGTAATGTTTCCATACATTTGTTTCTTTATCTGGCTGCTCAAGAACTCATGTTTTGTTAGAAACAACTAGGGCCGAAAAGAGGTGAGTATCTATGGCATCTTGATGCCAAAGATAAAGCACAACTTGTGCTTTGATATTATATAAGAAAGTACATTTAGGTTGTGGTGCTTTTCTCAGCTATAAGACAAGCTGCACCTGCCAAAAATCCTGCTTCACCCTGAATAAATAAATATGCTGGTTTCCTTCTTTCACAGTTAATTAAATATGTGTTATGCCACTTTGTTCTCTTGAAAAAAGATCAATCTATGTTGCTAAATCCATTAGTGAAAGGCAGAATTTCACAAAGATGCAGAATTTCACAAAAAAGCAGAGGTAGTTTACAGAAATAATATGTTTTTTTTCACTTCGGCATTAAAGCACACAATTTGTGTACTTGTATGATTTATGCACTCCTAATCCAAGAAATCACAATGTGTTAAGCATATGAAAATATTCCAAATTTGCTCTTGCAAAGTGTATCGCACTAAAAGGTCATTCTAGGAAAGAATATTAATCTTTATATTTTATTGTACATTTTAAAGGGTGGATATGGAAGAATGATGAATATGATCCTACACGGAAAGAAAGATACTTTTATGTGTCATTGACCTTTGTAGGTCACAGGGATTATAGAATTGTTTGAAGTCAGGGAGGAATGGAGTGAAGGAACAAGGGGGCTTTCATGCCATGATAAGATGTTTTTGTAGATATTTCAAGAGTAGCTCGCATATTTTTCTTAATCTCTTTCTTTAGTGAAAAGTGTCTTTTAAACAATCATTTTTTAAAAAAATCAGTCGGTCCAGCTAACAGAATATAGTTATTGAAGTAAAGTATTTATGTTTCTAAAGTAAAATAAAAGAAGCTGTCCCAATATGGTTATTTTTCTCCAAGCGTAACCCTATTTGAATAGTCGGAGGTAAGGAACTGAATAATTCAAAACCAACATAGAAAGTTGGTTACTTTCTGTTTGCTCTGCACCCACTCCCATTTTTCCTTTAAAGAAAATACTGTTATTTCCTACCTCTTCGTTGCCCCAACTGGCACAAACTTCATGCTTGAGCATTACTCAGATATCCTCTTTATATACAAGAAGGAAAATGCATGGAGAAAGGGACAATGAAACTCCACTGATAATCCAACCACAACTGACAATACAGCATTGGTCCCATCCCTGGATGTTTTTACCAACAAACAAACGTTAAGAGGATAGTGTTCATGTTAAGCATGGATATATAGACACATGAGCTGCTTTCATGGGATGCTATTCTCAGTTTATACTCATATACAGGTGGAATTAATCATACAAATCTTTTCTACCCAAATATTGGAAATTTTGGACCATATAAGGGATGAAATAGCATTTTTAGAATTCCCACCATTCTGTCTTTGGCCAAGTTAGGAAAGATTCCAGAGTATTATCTTGTCAATTCAGTCCAATTCACACAAGCTGCAAGTTCATTCTTCTCTTTCTCTTAATTTTTGCTCAGATCCCTTTTTGCCTATGATCTCAGCCTAATTCCTAATTCCAAGTCACAATGTACAAACTTGTTACCTATGCAACAGAAAAATGACTGGGTAATAGTTACCTGGACTTGCACATCCATGGACTGTTTGGACTATTTGGACCATACTAGGCAGTGTCTAGTATGGATAGCATAAGAAGAGCAACCAGGCTATTCATCCTGTTCCTCTCCACAGTACTTCAATCAAGTGTTTTCACAGCCCTAATAGAGAAAAGCATAGCTCTTGTTCAGTTCTTCCAATGTTACTTGATTATATTTATAGTTCTCAAGATATTTGAGCTATTTCACTCTGCTCTTTGGTGCTATGAGGAAAGGTCTGAGGGCTGCTCTTTTTTGTGTGTTGATGTAGTTTCTCCTCCCATTTTCCCCACAACAACTCCTCTGCAAAGTGTGTTGGGCTGAGAGAGCGCAACTGGCCCAAAGTCACACAGATGATTTATCATGCCTACGGCGGGACTTTTCTTATTACACATTTGCTCTTTTATTCAGAAGAAGGTAGAGTTCTTTTTCTTTTAGCATATTGTATTAAGTCAACTATTAATGTTCATACACCATGACTGATTGCAAAGAAAATCTTGTGATCTCAGTCAATTGTGGTTTGTAAGGCAAATTATGGGTTAGTATAACATAGAGGGTAGTGAGGGGAATTTGAGGAACAAATGATCATCTGAGGCCAAAGCACATCCAGTGCTCTGTTGGATATGATTGCCCTGATACTAGCATATTCCCCAGATATACTAGACAATTTTTATATTTCATTGTTGTTGGCAGACTTAAATTCAACATACATATTTTTTTAACAGCTGCCAAATATTGTTTCAGTATGTGCTATTCTATCAGATGGTAATCTTAGAAGATGAACTTAAGCTTTAGGTTTTTATTACTAATTATTTGGATAGTTGTTCTTGGGGTACTTATATTGTCTGTTTGTATGTATGTGTACAAAGGTAATACTGAAGTAAGCAACATATACTGCTATTAGTCCATCATTGTGTGTAAAACAAAGGCCATGTTCACAAACTCCTTTCTGAAGTGATGCTCCCCAAGGAGCTTCTTACAAAAGGCAACTGGACTTCCTTGGTTTGGTTTGGTTTTTCTTTTGAAAATGTTTTGCCTCTCATCCTAGAAACTTCTTCATTTCCAACTCTTCAGTTAGAACTGAAGAAGCATCTTGGATGAGAAGCAAAATATTTCCAAAAGGAAAAAAAAAAGCCAAGAAAGTCCTTTGGGACAACCATGACAACTGATCATCTCCATACACAATTATGAATGGTTGTTGTTGCCTAGTTTAGATAACACCTCAGAGAAGAGAGAAATAAATTTGATCCCATTTTGCAAGTCAGCAGGTATTAATGTGATGCTGGAATAAGTATAATGATAATTGAGTTGCCTATGACAAAGACAAAAGTTAAAAAGAAAAAAAAAACATCACTGAAGTATATCTTTAGTCCATGTCTATTTACAAACAGGCATTGTATTGTTTAAATTCATTTTGTGGCATCCAGTAAAGAAATGCAAATATCAAAACAAAGCAGAATCTTTGAGTGGAAGAACCATATGCATTTACTAATATGTGCATTTATTTATTGGATTTGTATGCTGCCAGAAATATAGTGGCTTACCATATAGTTTCTAATTATGTTCTCTACCAAAGGAACACAGCGTTAAGTCGAATTCTCTCATAGCTCATATGAGAGCCAGTTTAGTTTAATGGTTAAGGCACCAGACTAGAAACCAGGGGACTGTGAGTTCTAGTCCTGCCTTAGGCACATGAAAACTAGCTGAGTGACTTTGAGCCAGTCACTCTCTCTCTCAGCCCAGGCCAGGGTAGTTGTTGAGGGAAAAATAGGAGGAGGATGGAGTATTACGGTAGATGTGTTCATAAAAAATAATGTGGAATAAAAATAAACAACCCCAATTGCAACAACTGAAAAGCAAAACTCTCATGGTGAAGGATTTGCAATGTAAACAGACATTTACTCACATAACTTTGGATTTCACTTAGTTACAGTGGCATTCAACCCAGTTTGTACAGGTTTCCTGCATATTGACTGATTGAAGATTAACTCCTGCTTTTCAAGCACTACTGGATCAAAGAGTCTGAAGAACAGACTAAGTTAAGATGGCATGAGCAAGCAAAACTAAAATCTCCAGATTTGGAAACAATATGTACTTGCTCAAGGAGCCGCTGTGCAATGTAGTGGCTGAAAAGACAGGGGTTTCTGAAATCCCCTCTTCTCAAATGGATTTAAAGTAGTTCAAAATAATATTCACTGATTCTCCCTGTCATTGCACAGCCAAGGAAAACACAACTACAAGTAAATGCAGACTCTCCAACAACAATTCTCCTTTCTTAAAGATTGTTTTTTCATCTGCCTCCAAAAATTCAAATGAGAAAGTAAATAAATCCATATTATATTTGTACAACATGGAAGCAATTGAAATTCAAAATTGAAAATCTAGAGCAAAGTCATTTTAAAAAAAAAATCACTAGCATATTACTTTACAAGTGTTCCAAATTGAAAAAATAATGAGATTTGGGGAAACAGGCTTCCCTTTTCAAACGTATGTCTAGTTAAAACCAATTATCTTTGTTTTTAATGTGTTAAACAAGCATGCAAATCATCTCTTATGATTTAAAAATGAATTATTTAGTGTTCTTTGATACAGTAGGCTTTGCTTGTACTACCTTTTTGATCTCATCACAACCTTGTTGTTAAAGATGCAACTATGATGCTGAACTACAGTATATGCTAAAACTTTGGATTTTGACATCTTTCTGGAACTATGGATATACTGAGTCTGGACATTAATTAAGGAGACTTTTTTGTGTTGCCCATGTCAAAAAATGGCAAAACTGAAAACCGCAAAACTATTATATTACAATCTGAAAGTGCAGTTTCCCTACTTCTGAGACAACTGGAAGTATTTCTGCTGTCTTACAACTTTCAGCATATAGTACTATACTATCCAATCCCGAGATCAATATGGAAAACAATGACTAATTAGAAGCCCAACTTTCTGGCCTAATCCTAGTTGAGAAAGAGGAGGAGAAATGAGTACACACAGCCCCAGGTTTACTGTGTTTCTTCCATGTATCAAGAAACTCCAGTTCCTTCTAACACCTGAATTGAGGCAATATCATGGATAAAACAACATCCGTAAAATCATTGGGTTTCCTTGTCAAGAAGGCTACAATGAAGAGCAAAGAACTTACTACACAGTAACTTTCTGTGATGACTTTTGCTTCTCCAGCTAAAATAAAAACAGTGTATTAGGCCATCATAAACAAAGACTCTTTCCATATCCGTTAGAACAAGTGTTGTGCTAAGGATATCCTGCTTTGCACTTGCCTTTCCTCAAGTTCTGGAAAGAATTTTAAAAGGATTTTTATCTAGAGTGGCAGACATATATTTACCAATTAAATACTGCATACCCCTCCAAAGGTTTGTCATTAAATCTATTTTAAAGGAATGCTGAAATAAATTAATGAAAATTTCACAGAAGGTGGCTGAGAACGTCTTGCACTATTATATCTGGAAGGCACCAATATAATAGTGGGAGGAATCTGTCCCACAAAGTGAATCCCTATAGGATTTATTTTATCAATGGTTAGAGAATAAATATGAAAGTAATGTATAATAAAGTTAAATAAGTTAAGAAGAAAATGTTACAACAATAGAAATGTTAAGTATTAAGTATTAGTATTAAAATAAGAGTAGATATAAACAATGAATATGGTGGTAAGCTTTAACTGTTATAACACAAAAAAATTGTACCCAGATGACACAATGTTTAATGAATGATGGAATGTTTGTATTAAAAGAAAATAAAAACTTTATAACCAAAACAAAAAGATACAAGAGGATATCTGTAACTCAGGATTGGAGTCCTTAGTACTTCCTGAGCTTGGTTGTTTGCTTGCAGATGTTTCATTACCCACCTAGGATAGCTGAGATGTGACCTAGTCAGGTAATGAAATGTCTGCAAGCAAACAGCTTAGCTCATAACTATATTTACATTTATGTCTCCATCAGCAGCACAGTTCACTAAGGCCTTGATGACCATAGAATATTTTCTATAATTGTGAGAACAGCATGGATGGTGATTGAGTTCTTTGGCAAGACCTTGAAGATTGCATGACATGATAGAAGGTAGCTGGGAAAAGGAGTTCTTGTGGAAACCGTGTTTGCAACTTTGAATGGATTACCTGACTCCATTGGATTGCAGATTACAGTACAAGGTTGTGACAATCACATATGAAATGCGATGTAAATGTACCATCAAGGACAATTGCTCAGAGTTACATTCTGTAGAATAAACAGGAAGCTGTTTTATATTTTGAGGAAGGATAAAAACACGTGACTATCTAAAGAACCTACTAATACAATACAGTCATACCATCTGGAATCTAAAGTTACTGAACAGCATAATAGTTGAATTAATCATGGAGCCATAGAATCATAGGTCTGGAAGAAACCTTGGAGGTCTTCTAGTCCAACCCCTGCCCAAGGCAGGAGTCCTTATATCATCCCAGACAAATGGATATCTAATCTGCATAGCTTTTCCAGGACTGGATACAAACCTTAGAAATGGAAGAGGGAAAACCCAACCACGGAAACACTTAAAGTCAGAATTCAAACAACTCAGAGCTTTGACTTGGGTGACCTCTTAAGCAATCTGGAGTTTTCCTTGGGCCTTGGAAACAGGTGGGAGGAGGAGCAGGAGGAAGGAGAGCGAGCTTGTACAAATGTAGCCAGCTTTTTGTTCCATGGCTTTTATTCTCTCAGACCTCGATGGGGCTGATTTAGAAATCCTAATCAGGGAACAGTCTCAAGGCCTTCCTCAGAGAGCCACAACTTGAACTGATCCTGGGCTGCTTTTGTTCTCCAGTGACAGCTGACTTCATGCAGCAGTGGGAACAGTTTGAACAGAGCTCCACGCTGCAGGAGCCAGCAGCTGCAGACTTAACTCTTGCTTGTCCAGCTGTTAGTTGGAGCGGGCAGGCAGGAGTTGCAATGAGAAGAAAGCGTATGACCAATCACAGCACAGCTCTGGTGGGAAAGATGCTTCAATGCTTCAACAGAGGATCAGGTTCTCTCACACTAATGAGAAGAGAAGAGAATTGGGGGAAGGGGTGACTGCAGAGACAAGACATGGCAGGGGGAAAAAGCAGAGCAATGTTTGCTGTCAGGATGGAACCAGATGATTGTATTAAGAATGGCGCCCTGTCTCATTTTGGTTCCAGAAAGTGAAAAGTCTTAATGAGAAAACCTGTTTTGCATTCTACTGTTGCAATGAAGATAAAGAAGGTGTCCATGAGAGGTCAAGGAAGAGAGGAATCACTCTCACCAGACGAAAGAAAACAAATCAGATAATTCAAAATTCTCTGAGAGCAGCTAGTTCACCCATTTGACTCCTCGGTAAGTTGCAGTCATGTGCAACAGGGCTCTTCTGCAGTTGTGAAAAAAGTAGCACACCTGTGATAAATCATGATCAATCTTGCTTTCTTCAGAATTCCCACTGGTTACAGATTCCATTTTTAGCCCATCAATGTTAAAAACAGCCCCAGACTTAGTATCATTTGGCTAGATATCTTCCCTGGCCTTCTAGAGTTCCTAAAATAGAATAAAGCGCATTTTATTGCAACTGTGTCTTCACTACAAATACGTATAATTATGTATCACCACAAGTGTATATCACCTTAGAATCACTGTGTGGGAGCTGCTGAAACTCATCTGGGACCTGTATAAGGGAACAACATTTCAAAGATTCTGGGGCCCCATATCCGTATTACTAAAATCATTCAACATTTAACACATATTTGCATCCTATATGAACATCTACCGGTATTTATTATGCAAGCTGTTTAAACAGCACCTAAATGCTTCCATAATATATTTGTTTCTAGTCATCAGAGAATATCCCTATATGTATAATGAATATAAAATATTCATTCAAGCATGAATAAAAGAATAAACTACAGCTAAACTTCAGATTTATCTATAGAATTGCTGAAAGTAGTAGTCCTTAATTGACTACCTAATAGTGCTAAAAATTAGTACTACTGCTATTTCTTATGCCTCTCTTCTTCACATGGGATTTGCAGGGGGAGAAATCTTTTAACATCCCTGCTGTCAATTAACCAGTCGCATCTAATTAGCAAACCCTGCCATGTTGATATCTTAGCACCTGTGTCTGTTGTACCCCCTTTCCTACTGAAGTTTTCTGGTTGCCCAATCATGCTTGGCTGATATCTCCATGGCAATGGAAACAGACTCCATGGTACACAGTCCATTTGTCACCAATTGTCACTGGTTTGTTCCCCTTGCATAAGAACTAGACTGCATTACAGGGAGAAAGACAGAAGCCATAGAAATTTCTCAGCCATCCTTAGGCAGGAGATCTGCCAATCAGCTTGCAGTCAGAGGTGAGGTAGGTAAACTAGACATTGGGATTCAGGGGTCTTATGCTCCTGATGAACTGTAATAAACCGACATATCATGACATATGTCATTGTGAGAGAAGCTATGTAACCAACCTGAAGGAATCACATATGGATTTACTAATTATAAGGAATCGGAGGAAATAGAGAGGAAAAAAGGGAAAAAAAGCAATAGCCTAGCAGGAATATTTATATGAGAATGACCAACACACAGAATTGCTGCACCATCTTTCTTCCTGCCTTTCTTCCCCATGCTCTCCTGGCCCAGCAAGACCATTACCAAAGGGCAGCATGAAGAAGGCACAAAGAGATGTGGATTACAAGCAATGGAGCATTTCATGTGAGCAAATAGAGCAGCCTTGTATAGGGAGCCATGATCAGAAGATTTGGAGCGGGTTTTTTTTAAAAAACGTGTGAACTTCAACTCCCAGAATTCTCCAGCCAGCCATGAGAATTTCTGAGAACTGAAGTCCACACATCTTAAAGTTTTCAAGTTTGGGAACCCCTACTTTGGAAAGTAGTTTGAGTTTTGCTTTCCTGCCTCCCCCCTCCCAAGAGTTGGTCTTGCATTGCTCTTGGGGATAAGAGCTAATTAGTAGACTAATTCTTGAGTTGCTGGGTAACAATTTATAATCTGTTGTGGCTGTGCAAGGCAATAGTTCTGAGACACCCATACCCAATAAGGATTCCCTTGATTTTGTAGATATAGCTCTAGAGTGAAAAGCAAATAGGAATGAACGGAGGGATGATAGAAAGGATTTGTTTCATTTCACTGACATTCATATGACTAACCATAAATCCATCGATTTAAAAAAAAGCCCAGTGCGATGTGGTTTGACTGGTCTAGAATGAATTCCGATTCTCTTCCTAGGAAGGAGTTGCAAATCATCTTCATCCTTATCTGAAAGTGACCTTGAACCATACAAACCTCTACTACTATTATACTACCAGTGGGGAATCTGTGGCCTTCCCACAATTTTTGGTCTTGGCAAAAATGGCGTAGTGTGAGAGAGCAGGCTACTCAGAAAATTGCCAGCACCTGTATTGCTTTCGTCCCTTCTCTTTAAGCCCTCTCCCCAGCTGCAGCATGGGGAAATTGGCTATAAAAGTTTTGCTGTGAAACAGCTCAGGACGAGAGAGAGAGAAATCTACCAGGAGTAGGAGTATCTGTGGAGAAGAGTGAATAATACTAATGTGTACAGTATGTGTAGGCTTGTGGGTGCCAGTGTGGGTGGGGAGAAATGCCGAGTTAAAAACTAACATTTGTTTAGCAGAACCTAAACTCCCATAGCGTTCAGTTGAAATTACTCCTAGGGAAGTGGACATGAGCCTGCAGCTCGAATCGATATGAAGCCAGCTAAATAAAATGACTGTCGAAGGATAATCGTACACACTTTGAGAATACATGTTAGAAACAAGGAAATGCCAATTTTAAAGATTTACAAGGAATTTATTGAGGATGTAAGTGACCAGTTTATCAACTTTTGGATAAGATATGACCTAATCCGCTTTGCCTTTCCGGGCATGTACTTTACCATATTGTTTTACTTGGCATCAGTCAGTCGGAGGCTCTCATTTTACAAAAGGCCCCCCACCTTCTCTAGAAGTTTATCTGCCTAATTTGGTTTGGATTTTCCAAGAGGTGGGAGAGGAACTCTTAAGTGTCTGTCCTGACAGAGTATTTGTTTTATTTTTATTTATTTATTTTATTTATTTGTCAAGCACACGTTAGATAATATATATAAGTATAGGCATGAATTGAATACATAATATGAATACAATTGATGAGAACGTTATGACAGGGACGGTAGGCACACTGGTGCTCTTATGCATGCCCCTTACACACCTCTTAGGAATGGGGTGAGGTCAACAGTAGCCAGGGTTATTATATAGTCTTAGAGTATTGCACTTCCACGCTTTCCTGAGCTTTCTATCAATGCGGTCAACTCTGGAGACTGAAGTTCTACTTTTTGAGCAGCATTATTTGAACTTATTTAATGATAGAGTAGGAATTCTAAGAGAACTGCTGTATACAAAAAAGGTTGGTCTCTCCAACGAGAGAATTGGGACTTTAGAGCTAAGCAGCCCTTTATTTCTATTTCAGCAAACACCTGATGACTGGACTCACACGGAAGTGAACAAAGTCATTTGTTAGCCATAGTTAGTTGATTAAGCTACAATTGTACATTTTGCCAACCCATAGTTTATAGACTGCTGGGAAAGGACCTGCATTATAATCTAGCCAAACGTAAAGTTTTAGGGGTTTGTGTAATATCTGAAGCCAGTCAATGAACCTGTTAGGGAAGACAATGAGAGAAGGTTGCAGGGCCCTGAAAATCTTATTAGACTTCAGTGCTGTTGATCGTATTGATGGATGAATCTTTTAAAACCTTCCAAAAACTCTTCCAAAAGTGCTTCCAAAATGGTCTCAAATACCATTTGTGTGCATATTCTGTTAGCATTCAAAAGATATACAAACATCTAAAAAAGCCAGTGGATCATACTACTTTGCCAGCAATTGGCACCCAGATAAATTGAGATCAACAGATCAACAATCAAGTAGTAAACAATCCCCCAATCAAAGAACTACCAACTCAAAAACTAACAGTAAATAGCAGTCTAACTGGGGAACCACAAAGAAAACTCACCAACACTGACTGGGTAAGCCACTTGAATATAAATGGACAGCAAATCCCACTCATTTCCAGAACTGACTATGTTACCTAGCTGGGTAATGGAACAACTGCAAGGGGGGAAAGAAAAACAAGCTCAGAGAGCATCAAGCACCCCACAGGCTAGCATGTTTTATGACATTTAGCTCTGTTTTGCTGTCCATGTTGGTTCTGAATTTTATGCTTGAGGTTAACTTTTAGATTTGCAACACTGTGATGTGATTAGATGCTCTAAATCGAGATTCCTGTTTTGCTGTCAAGCAAATAGCTCTATCAGCAAAGACAGGGTTTCATGATACTTAATATCTGGGAAGTAACTATAGCTTTGGAAGGATCATATATAAAAATTCGGGCCCCTTTTAGACCATTTCCATTTTCCAATCCCTATAAAGCACTTTGAAAACAAACCTGCAATCAGCTTTACACCTGCTTATCGGAAGCAATGAAAGCAAGCTGAGAGCACCCTTGATCAACCAACTGGAGAGAGCAAAATGCACTAAGGAGCCAATGCCCATCCCTTTGAGACACAGTTGCTCCTGAAATCAAAACAAAATCCCCTAATCTTTGGCTCCATTCAGTAAGAGACATGTGATTTGGATTCAGACTGGAAAAGCTGGAGAGTAAAGTTCATTTGTATTTTCCCCCTGGACTATTTTCTATGGGTTTCCCCCCCTTGAAACAATAGCAGCTTTGGTGAGCAAAATAATCGTACTGACACTTGTTAAAAATCTTCCGGGTTTAATTTTGAACTTGAATGCAACCTTTCCGGCAATGAAAGTTAGTATATAACAACCCTGAAAGGTAGATGAGACTAGGAAATCAAAGTAATACATGCTAATGTTACTTTCAGTATAAATAAATAATTTTTTAAAAAAAAATTTTTTATTTATATAAAGTTATAGTATCAGAATATTGCAAATCTGAATGTGCTTCCCCTCTCCTTTCCTCCATGAAAATTAAGGAGAGTCTTGTCCGAGATGCTTTCTCAAATTACAGTTCTGCCTCAGACTCTGTTTTCTTTTATCTGACCCATTGTCTTGGTTGCAACTCTTTCTCCTGTTCCTCAAGGCTATTCCTTCTGCCTATTGCAACATAAAGCTGCACCTTGTAAAAAGAAATCAGTCACTGGGTTTTTCTTTCCTCACAGAATAAGATCAAGACTTTTCAACTGTTTTGGCCGAGTGGGCATATTAAGAATTTTCATACTTATTGTGGACAAGCTCATAAAATTGTCAGGTGCAAGGAACCAGAACTTTGTAAGTAGGGCAAAGTAGTTTATTGTTGTTCACCTACAGTATTTATAAGAATCTCTTTAGACTGCCTTCTCTAAGGTTATATAGGCAGATAAAGTCTTCAAGAGTCTGGCCTCTGTCATTTCCTCCAATGGAGCAACTCCAAGCTAGATCCCGCCCCCAGGGATGAAATCTACCTACCTTTCCTACTGGTTCAGAAGTGCGCACCATTGTCATGCCCAATTTTGGACCCTCTGGGCATGTGCAGAAGGCTTTGCGCATGCGCAGAGGGTTAAAAATCAGGAAGTAATGACATCTGGGTGGGTGGGCGGAGCCTTATGCTCCCGCCGCCTCTACCAGTTCACCGAAACATGTACCGCTGCTGCTACCGGCATGCGTGAGATAGACATAACGAGTAGGATTTCACCACTGCGTTTTATCATTTATGATGGACATATGAGAAAGCAAAAAAGCTTTGGAGTATTATTCATATTTTAATGCAGAAACAGTGAAGGACCAGCCTGCAGTGCCTCTGCCAGAAAAAGTAAAGTTAGGGAGGGCCACGAACAGCTCTCGGAGGTCCGTTTTCGCTGGCAGAGGGTTGCAGGAGGCCGTCGCAGCCAAAAATAGAGCTCAGGAACCTATTTTCACTGGCAGAGCACTTGGGCCACTGCAGGCAAAACACCCCAACATGAGTGATGTTGAGCTGGCCACAGCCACCATGGCTATGTCCCTCACCTGAGGTCAAACACAACCCTGATGCAGCCCTCAATGAAATCGAGTTTGACACCCCTGCCCTAGATCGTCCATACATAATTATACCGGGGGGGCAGAGGGTCATTCCAGATGAGGTACATACCATCAGCACGGTCATTGGGAGGCG
>JANHFK010003496.1:8414-26135 GCA_036250565.1 Sibynophis collaris | reverse complement strand
AGCACATTGTAAGCCGCCCTGAGTCTTCGGAGAAGGGCGGCCTATAAATCAAATAAAAATAAATAAAAAAAATAAAAAATAAAATTTGGAAGCAGCTTTCACAATGTATAATACAGCTCTTAGTTTGGTTGAGCAAAGTTTAGCCCCTTGATTTCAGACTGTGTGCAGGTAAATGCTTGTCAGCTCCTTAACACACACATATCCTTTCCTAGGATTGTGCTGTCATTCTGCAGGACAGCCACACAATCCTGAGACAGGCAAAATTGACTTCAGGCATTTCCAACAGGTGCTGTCTAAAAGCTTAAGCACACACTTCAAAGTCTTCTTCCCTTTGAATGAAAAGTGTTCTCCCATCCTATTGGTTGAGATGTTGGCTTTGGCCCAGGCAAACACATAACACTAAGTCTACAGAGCCGATTAAAGCTTTTATTTTGCCTTAAAAAAAATCAGGTGACATGACAAAATTTAAAATGTACCTTTTGCAAGTTACTTATAGAATAGCCTCCCTGGCTAAATGGTCAATTAACTGGTCACAAGGGCTGACTGAGATTATTACCATAAAACCAAACTTTTAAAATGAAATTACATCTGTATTGGTAATGGCAAAGAACTTTTTGCTGAGATTTGAGTTTTATATATGATGTTGACATCAGAATTGAAAGGGAACCAATGTTTGTCTGCTTGATAATTCTTTTGAGGGAGACTATTCAGTTCAGTTAGAAGACAAAACTAAAATCATTTAAATTACATTTAATCGTTCTTCTCAGAATCAAAATAACTTGGCTCATATAAATCTAGTTTATTTTTCCACAAAACTGGTCTTTGTACATTATCTTTCCTCAGGAAATATGCTAGATGAAGGCTCAAAAGAGGATAATATATTTAATGGCTGCCATTCTATCTGATGCTTACTTCCCATTTGGCTACAATTTTTAAAAGAAATTTAAATCTCTCCACAATATTTCCATAAATACCAGTTTACAAGTTTGGCTGGCCAAGAGCATTAAGAAACACACACAAAAAATTATCTTCAATTGTCCTACCAAGAAATCAATTTCTCAAATGGAATGTTTTCTTTTTTTTTAATGGGATAGTTATGTACAAATCCTGAACTGTGGTAGTTTGTGGAATGCATTTAGAAACGTTTGCGTTGTTTTACCACCAGGAACCAGCTTGTTACTGGTCTCATCCTTATTAGAATTGTCAGATGTGGGTAGCTAGATATCATGTCCTTTATTTGGAATTGAACTCAAGGACCTTGTTTACATGCGCGTGCGGCCCCCCACGCATGTGTACATAGCGCCCTCATGCATGCAGCCCCCACTCCCCATGCATGTGCACGGTGCCCCCACAAACCCCCTGCCCCCATGCATGCACGACAGAGACTCGAAGACCAGCTGGCCGGCGCATGCGCAGCAGAGGTGAACTGGGGCAATGGATCATGTACCATCAGAGGGTGCTGCGTGCCACTTCTGGCACGTATGCCATAGGTTCGCCATCACAGGTATAACATAACATCTGTTTCTCTCCTCTTAAGGGAAGGTGCACTTTATATACCATTCTGATGGCCAGTAAAAGATATATTTTCCCCATAAAATATTCTTGTAACAATTTATCCCAAAAGCTTATCTATTTCTAAATATCACTCAGCTCCCTCCATTTAAATCAAATGCAACTACTCATGTAAAAAGTGTTTCAGGTGTGCAATCTACTCAGAGGACATTCACAAAACATTAGCAGTAATAAGCAACACAATTATGTATTTGTAAACACTGGATGCTTAAATTCTAAAAACTGCATTGTTGAAATACTTGTTCATGAACAAAACCCATTCAAAACTGCCAGCTCATTGCTTTTCTGGCTGCACAATATCCACAAATATTGTATGCAAGATGTTGACCTCTGGAAACATCTGGATTCAGCAGAGCATGCTACAACAAAATTACTATACTATATTCCAGGGTCATCATTTATTATTCACAGATCAATAGGCAACTGTGGTTTGTCATGATTAATACTGCTAACATAGTTATGCCACTTATTTGCATCTTAGAAACTAGAATACTAATCCAGTACTGTTACAAACAGAAACTAATTCTTTTGAGCGTTTTTAGATTTTTCTCCACAGCATATATTTCACTCATACATACAATAGCTACAATGTGAAGATACTTTGAGGGACATAATGAAGATGCAGCTAAAAGGAATGCTGTCTATAGCTGCATGAAATGCATTCTGTCCCCACTGCATCAGTTTTTAGCAGTTATTCAGGGAAGGACAATAATACACTTTTCCACTTGGTTGGAATTGTCCAGTTGTGGAAGCACTGCCATCAATCAGATCAGCTGTTTGTCTTAGTCAAGCTTCTGCATTCATTACAGCAACCCCGACTAGAATAATAAAGAAATAGAGAGGCAGAAACAAACAATAATGTCCAGATATCTGAGATATTTTCACTCAGTGCATACCAATGCTTCTGCAAGATGTAGTAGACAGTAACTTAGGCACCTTTAACTATTATCCACATTCATAGAGGGTACATCTGTTAACATCTGTTAATCATGAATTCTAATGGAATCTCCAAGTTTAAAAAGTGGTATCTAAAAACCAATTGCTTAAAATGAAATAAAAAGTGGAATGGTTGTTGACTTTTTGAAAGGATCTTGCTGAATACCATTGGAAATAGAATGCTGGAGCAAATGGGCAAGTGTTGGAATACCTTTGAAGCAAATTAACTTTAGGTCTATTACAATTACATCAATTTTAATGTATAAAAGCACAGTTTAAAGGAAAACTGTAATTTAAATGTAAGGATTTTGATGATGTTCACGAAATAGCATCAATTTGTGACTGGACTATTAATTGCTATACTTTATTTATTTGATTTATATTTATATAATTCAAAATATAATGAGCCATTTCTTCTTTGCAGTGAATCATATGAAAGTTACTCCCATGGATATAGCTACAGCCTCTCTACTAAATGTTTTCAATGGAAATGAATGTGGAGCAGAAGGATCCTGGCAAGTTGGGGTGCAGCAAGATGTGACTCATACAAATGGATGCATTGCTTTGGGAATCCGTCTGCCTCACACAGAATACGAAATCTTCAAAATGGAGCAGGATGCCAGGGGGAGATACTTGTTGTATAACGGCCAGAGGCCTAGTGATGGATCCAGCCCAGACAGACCAGAAAAAAGAGCAACCTCCTACCAAATGCCTTTAATCCAGTGTACATCAGCAGCCCCAAGAATAGAAGGAACATTAGAAGAAAACATTCTAGGATGGTATAATAATGGAGCATCAGCAAGCAATTCCTGTGCATTTGTGCTAGCCACAGTAGTCGCTATTTATACTGTGCCTCACTTGGACCTTCTCAGCTAGAACAACATTTTGAAATTTCTCAGATCAGGGCAATATAGGAATTGGGATTCATGAGAATGGCAAAGGGCATTTTTAAGACAAGAATAATTATTTTCTTGATGCACTTGAATGCCTAAGAACTTTTGTTATTTTCTCATGCTTTCCTGTATTTGAATCATGAACAGCAATCATGAACAGCACTCATTTCTTTGAGTTTCATCCAGTCTGATCTACGGTTTGACATGACTGCACAATAGTAATTGCACTTTAAGACTGCAGTTTCTTTATTTCATGTTTAAAACACTTGTTACAATTAACCAGAACATATTTTGCAACTTTCTTCCATCAGCTTTCCTGTTGCAGTCCATTGAATTAAAAAATATTTTTTCACTGAATTTAATTATCAGATATTATTATACTTTTATAGTGCCAATACTAGAAAACTGCATCTTTCTTAAGCTACAATGTACATATGTATATACAGAAAATTCAAACCATTGATGTATCTAAATATACTTTTATAGATTTTACATATTAAATCCTTAGAATAAAAAAACTGAATGACAAATATAAAATCTTCAAAAAAGGAAAATGTATAAAGATTTTGTGAAATTAAATTCAATGATGCAGAATAACACATGACACATTTTATATTGTTGCTCAATATATGATAATTTAATGATTTTCTGATTTCCAATAGCTTGTAATTAAAATTGTAAAATAATTTGGGGGTGGAAAGATTACAAGACTTCTCAGTTAACAGTCAAAGGATTTTTTAAATATATTTTCATGAAAGAAATGTTGTCATATTCATTGCACGTACCTTGAATCTCATTTTATTAAAGTGGGAAATTTATTAAAACAGGGCTAAATCTTAATGTCATTCTTTACAAGGAAACTTTTAAAACTAAGAACATGTAACAATTTGTTAAAGAACAGAGATTTATAAGAAACTTAAGTCAAATCGCAAACTTGTTTTGGTTGAGCAAAATAGAGGCATTTTAGATGAAGAGTAACTCCATCTTTATTAGTAATGGGAAAGAATACACTACAAATATGTATCATTATTTTTCTTTAGTCACAGCTCCTTACCAAATATGACAAGTCCAGATTGTTTTTTTCTACAGGTGTGCGTTTGTATGTACTTATGCACTCACAAATGCCTACATGGTTGCCATCTACTAGTATGCATGCCAACTATCACTGTGCCTAGAAATAGTAATGAAACAGAGCATATGGATAAGCTAAACCACCATTATATCACAAAATATAACAGATAGCTCTCTTACATCTTATAAAAGAGTGCAGATTATGATTTAGCCATTTTGTAACTTCCTTAATTTTAGAAGTCTAATAGGAATTAAAAATACAAGAAAAAGTTAAAGTGAAGCTTATCCTTCGAAATTAAAAACTTTTTAATATGTCATGTTTAACATTGTAATTTATTCCGTTTTTAATAAAATGCATTATTGAAAGCATTGCAAAGATCTGAATATGAAATTAAGAAAATTCTTACCTATTTTTTCCTGGTATTACATCAAAGCTCAATAGCAATTCTATTAAGATTGCTTTTTGTTAATATTATTTTTGAATCTTTACAGCTAGCAATATATATAAAAAATCAAAAGTATATTAGTACATCATGATTTTTATTATTTCTCAAACATTTCTAAAGATGATTTTAAAATGATATCACCTACCTACTTCACTTTGGAAGACAAATGTATAATTCTGCAGTAATGACAGTTGTATTTAAACCCCATTATTTTTGAGTTTTTAAACTGATAAAGTAGCAATTTAATTTTTAATTTAACAGTAAGAAACAGAAGACTTAATGTGCTTGAACTTTCAGTCAGTACTCTATACTGTATTCACTTCCATGTACTTCCCACATATTATTTGAGGATTTATGTGCATGTTTATTGACACGATTTCCTCTCCAAATTTCAGTTTACATACTGATCTGATTAGTAAAAACCCTTCCACTTTTATATTTAATAGGGAAGATCATGAGATCATTAAACTGAATCTTGCATTAAAATAATGTAGCATATAATGCATTCTATTATTTAATGCTAATAAAGGGACTGAGCTCTGAAATTTTCATCTCCTGGTACTGGATAAGCTACTGAAATTTATACTAATGCTGGCTTAAATAATTTCCTTCCAATTGTATGGAAAAGAAACAAAATATACTAAAACCAAAGGGAATGGGCGGATCATGAAACTAAGCTTCCATTAAAATGAAACAAAAAACAAAAACAATCATAAATGAGCATTCACAAGATGTATTAAAACCACAGAGACATTCTTAAAAGCAAATTAGTATAATTTGAAATATTCCATTGACATACTGGCCACATATTAATTTCCAGAAAGAAAATTCATTTATATTAAAAGCATTCATTTAAATAATGAAAACTGCATGTAATCAGCTGTATTTTCTGATGTTGACAGGCAAATAGATTTACATGTGTGCAAAATTACAACTACTGTATTAAAACCAATACAGTAATCCTCTGCACTTAAAGAGTATTGCACTATGGGAGCAGCAGGCTGCAACTATGTAGATTCAAGCATGTTTCCACTTTTTGGAATTAGATTGTAAACTGGTTTTATATTTACGTATATGGGCAGGGATTGTAAAATACACTTTTTCCTAATATTTTATTCCTGTTCATTTTCTAATTTAAAGTGCTTGCGAAACTTAAGCACATTAATACCCTGAATACATGAAACTAATTACTAGAATAACTAATTCTTCTAAGTAGAGCATGTATTTGTCAACTACAGCTGTCTCTCATTTGTTGCTATCCAGATGTGTTGAGATTGAAACTCCCAACATTCCCTTAGGAAACCTCTTAAGGGTGCAAATCTATAAAAATTGTTCTGTTAGATTGCAAGATGAAACATTTTGCTGTTTTACAAAAAAGTGACATGCTGTAATGAACATTCTATGTACGAATTAGCAAATTCACAAAGATAAAATGGTGCACATAAAGTAGGTCTGTCAAACTCCCGGCCCGTAGGCCAGATGTGTCACATGCTGGCCACGCCCATGCCCGCTTTAGTGAAGGGGGAAAAAGTCCCGATACATCACATGACGCTGCCATAACGACGCGAGTTTGACATCCCTGACAAAGTAATTCTGGTAGAAATTAGCTTTATCTTATTCACTTAGTTAAAATTATTTATATCCAATCATCTTTACTTTTAAAATAACAGGGCATGCTCATAAATAACTTGGCATGACATTGCAGCCAAAGTTCAAAATTTTCATTTTGCTCTTATATTCTGAGAGGATATATAAAACCTTTACCTACCATTTAATATTTCCAACCCAGAATTTTTTTTATGTTTTGCAAAATTTGCAGAGTAAATCCAATTTTTATATTTATTAATCTGTTGTGCATACTGGCTATTCTGTAATGCATTAAAAAAGGGAATATGGTGTAAGCATTTTTTTTAATGAACACAGCAAGATGATTTATGTAAAACAACTATTAGCACAAGCCTGTGCTAGAAACCAAAAAGCTACACAGAAAAATGTTCCAGTGCTTCCCAAAAGAATTAAAATATTGCCATCTAGTGGTATCATCTTGCCTCCAAAAGATGGATAGATTTCGTAGTAATTATATTTATCTAGCAATATTAGTCATTTATTTACAAGTCAGGAGCAGATAACCAAACACTGTGATAAAGTGTGGAATAAATATATGAAAACGTGGAATAAAATGTAAACAGGAAAAAATGCTTTTAATATAAATCTGGTCTAGCCAACTATTAGATAAAACTATCACTAACATCTAGATTGCCAACAAAGCCATTTTAAAAAAAAACAGGCTCTTGTCTAAATTTAATTTGGGTAACTTCAATTTATTGTACAATTCATCTAAACTTTTATTTTACGACTGATGCTACATTAAAAAAAAGATTGTGCACAAATTAGGTTGCATCAGAAAATGGAATTGTTAGAATTATATTCTAAGCCCGATAGTCCTTAAGACACCCTTGGTCAACTCTGACTTAAAGGAGACGGCTATAATCAAGAATCAGGATGGTGGTGGCTACAATGGTGTGACTGACATGGTTTTTCTAATGTACATGTTTTTATGCATCACAACTGGTTTTTTTTAATGTACACATAAAAAACAGGCAGAGCTTTGATTGCATTCCTGCAGACATCTCTGTAAGATGATTTTAAAAACAGTTAAAATGAAAATGGCAATAGGCAAACTAGAGTTGTGATACAAAATCTTTCTGTATTTAGAGAAAGGCAATGTAAGATTTGGAAAGATTTATGAACATTAAAGTTGTTGAAGATATAATGTACAATTCTGTACATTATAATAAAGAAAACAATTTGTTTTCCCTAATAATTTATAGGTCTCATTAGTACTAAGAACACAAAGATGAGAAGAATGGCACTGAAAGTTCAAACCACATGCATCAATCCATTTGTCACTCATCATCCTGTAATCCTCATTTGATCTATTTCTGCTTTTGAGCTGAAGAATGTTTAAACTCGCAGTTTTTCTGAATAAAGGTAAACTTGAGACAGGTGTCGTCTTATTCAAGAAGTCCCAGACCCAAGCTAACAAAATAAATCTAATTCTGTAAACTAAGATTTTAGCAACTCAATAAGTTTAATCAGTCACAATAATAGAGAAATAAGCAAAACAGAAATCTTCACAAAGACATAACTTTAGATGATCTCAGATATTATCTATATAGTTTTTATTTTGGTAGTTTCCATGTAAACCACTTTCAGAATGACTAATAAACACGGATGCCCACAAGAACATATCACCCCAGGCATCCTTTCTAGTTTAGGGAAACAGCTACCATAAAAAGAGCACTCAAAGATCATCAAGGCAGCAGCTCAATCTCAGAACATTCTCACTGTGAATACCAAGGTTTATATGCTGACATTTGGGAAATGGCACAATTACATACAACTGAAAAAGTGTAGAGTAAGACAAATGACAAAATATATTCAACTTTTCAGAGAAACTTTTATGTTTAAGCAGCTAGATTAATCAAATCCAGGATGACTTATTTTTCGTATTACATTGAATGCTTATTTGAATGAGCATGTATGAAATGTGATATCTCAAAATTATATCAAACATAAATTATTAACAGAGCAAACAAGATGTTCAATATGATCTGATCTGTAGTGAAAACATAGTTGTCTAGTGTCTTCAGATTTCTGGAATCAGACTGTATGCCACAACAAAAGTTTTCTAATATAAAATACTTCTATACTTCTATGTTGAATCATTAATCCTAGAAAGAATTAGTTTGCTTTTGATATATATGTAGGCTGTCTGAAATTATTCTATGATCACCACATAATTAGCACTGGCATGTTTTAGAGAGAAAGATGCAAATAGAGGCAAGTGAAAAGGATTTCAATAATTTCTTTCCTGAAAACTGATCACGCTACTAGAAAATAATCTGTTAGCAACAACTTTGGGTCTTACAAATGTTGTTACTTTATTACAAGAGCATATAGATTGCCACCTAGTGTATTAGGCTGAACAATACAGAAAAAGTACGTGTGATAAGATAGCATTAGATAATCATCAGGGAAAAGGTTTTCTTTCATTCATAAATTCACAAATTAGATAATACAGTTGCTGAGAACAAAATCAAACAGCCTCTCAAATTATCCATGTGTCTTTTCTGTTAGATAAGAATATGCCTATTCTTACCCAATTACATTAATTCACAAAATATAATTACCTATCTGAGCACAAATTTCAACATATCCCAACAAGCCAGTATTTACTGAACATGATAATATTCAAATCCAATGGCCTATTTTATACACTTGATTGCATAACAGGCTATTAAAGTTTCATGATCGTTACCAAGAACTAATGGGGCACTCTCCATATTTTCTGCATTATGTTTCTTTTATAATCCCTAGTTTTAGTACAGGTCTTTTAGATATTCAGGAGTTATAATCCAAAACAATTGTGTGTGTAAAGTTGCCGGCTTCCCATGTTATGAATACCAAATTTTAATTTATTTTATAAACTTTGCATTCAACACAACAGAAGTATCTTGTATTACAAAAACCAATGGGTACCATAATCCTTAGCAATTTTTGTGAATGTTCACTCAGTTCATAACTTGTAGTGTTATTTTCCCAATATCTTTAATGCTACCTGAATGCACAAAAGACTTTTGGCAATGAGAAATTCAGTGGAAAACTCATTTTAATGTTACTTAAGCATAATTATTTTTTTTGAAATTGATTAAACAGATTTTGGGCAGACCTTTTTTCTTACTTTGCAAGAAGCAGACGAAAAAATATTTCAGGACTTTTAAATAATTTTGCTTTCTGCTATAATTTCTTGCCATAAGCTAAGTTGCCAACCTTAAATAGAAAGCTTGCATCATGCAAGCTGCATGAGCCATTAATTCACTGTACATAAGATCTACTACAGTGAATACACTGCACTTTCTGATGGAAGCACTTACTAACAGGAACAAATATGTTCCTCACATTGGTGTACACAAGCAAACAGGCAAAGTTCTAACCATTTCAGGAACAGACAATTTAATCCGTATTACATAAATTCACTAAATACAGTTGGTATCATCCAGAATCACGCCTGAGAGCGAAATAGTTCAGCATTACATTTTATATACAGTTATGAAAAGATTATTAAAAACTAGAAGCGCATCCACAAACAGGATTTTCTCACTCTACTTACAGTAATTATTGAATCATTCCATAATATTTGTCTTTGAAAGCCTTGCCCTGCTAAGTGGCCCAGCTAGGACCCTAATTCTACACTTATGATCATCATATTATAAGCTGTGGAATGCTTGTTATTGTTGTATTTATTTTATTTTATTTTTGGCAAGAGATCTGCCAAGGTTAGAGTACTTCCTCATACTATGTTTCGCCACAGTTCTGGCTATCTGTAATAAATTCTAAGTTCAGGCTAATAAATGCTAAAGTATTTAGCCAGTGCAAACCGTTGTAGCTTTTGTTTAACAGCGAACATATCTTTGAAGTTTTCTTCTTTCACAGAATTATCAAAACGTATCTAGAAGTTATAGCCTGTACATAAATCTTCCTTGTAATCTCTTTCAGTGATCAACTTCCTTCAAGGAATAAATGCTTTCTCCTGATGTACCAGTTATACAATACTGTATGAACAATACTACTGCTTTTAGAACCAATTAAATGAGAACCAGATATGAGCACACTTCTTCAAGTCACCAAAGTCAGAATGCAGATACCAGAAAACACAAAGAGTAACTGTATTTGCATGCTTTTAAGTGAAACATCAGGCAAGTAGTTTGTTCATCATCTTCTTTGTAAATTGCAAGATGTTTATAAAAGTTTGTCGTAGCGAATTGTGATGGTACATGACATAAGTAGCTCTTCCATTAAAAAAAGCATTAAAAATTAAAGGCAACCAAGATTTATATTTTTCCTAGAACAGTTCTCAGCTATGTAAAATCTACATAGCACTGCTTCATTATATCCAAGGACATACAAAATTCTGCTTATAAGTATAAGCCTTCCAAAATATCAATTTCAAATACTTGCTTATGATGGATTACGTAGAATAGCTGTATTGTGCTTTCAAAATAATCTATTTAATGAATACCAGAAATTAAACAAACCACAAGATTGTGCAGAAAAAATATTCAGACCAAATAAAATGAATTTTATAGAATTAAGATATGAATAGCTAACAGGCAGCTGTGCCAAGACATTTACTGAACAAGGCTTAATTTTTTCACAAAACTAAATGATCAATGTTTTCTCAATCAGTATTAACTTTTGGGTTATTTGGAAACATTATAGGGAACGTTTTTCTATGGACACCTGGTGTAAATAAGTGGATGAAAAATCAAGATACAATTGATTGCATAAATTTAAAGAAATATCAGTGATTCAACAGAAGTATCTGAAAAACCCAAAATACTATTTTTAAAAAGTAAATTTAAAGTATGTATCCTGTGTCCCAAAACAAATCAAATTCTGACCTTTTCCTAAAAAGCCAGGTAATTTTACAGCTGCTGCTGCACAATATGGAAACTGCTACATTTCTTCTGAAGCTTCACTGGCACCAGTTTAAGCCACAACTAGTGAACAATATAAATCTGTGACAAGAAGCAGGCTGTGTATAGCATATGTTGTAAAATCTTTCTAAAAGAACAATTCACAGAAACAAGCTACCCATCAGAAAGTCTGTTAACAGTTTTATTATTTTGTTTGTTAAATACCATGGGACAGGGCTGTCAGGATGATTATTTTTTTTCTTCCACAACCACCTCACAAGGGTAAGAAATTCTGCCATGATATCAGCAAAGTAAGGTGAAGGGAAAAAATGTATACACTAAGAGGAACATTTCCTCACAGAATGCCTCATCATTTTCCTGAACAAGCGAATTAGCATTCTAATAATCATTCTTTCCAAGAGGCAAGAATAACAGATAAAATTTGAAAAGGATTATTAAAATAACATTTACAAGACTTTGAACAATTTTAACTCTTATTAAAACCACAAAAAGAAAGAACAATTCTTTATTTATGAGTTTCATAAAGGACTGAATGTGCAACTGACACCTGCTATTAATGAATTAATATACAATTTTGTCCAGCAGCCGAACAGTTTGTCTTTTTATCGTGTTGTCTAACCGTGCAAGATCATTAGAGGCAAAGCCTGTATGATGCTGTACACAAAAATGGTCACTTTGGCCATACTACCAATGAAGTGGTAGGTAATTTTTTTTTTCTGGCCAAGAAAAAAAAAGGAAGCAGCATTCTGCATGCTTCTCTCTCTCTTCTCTCTCCCTTTCTACAAGATGAATTTCCCTAAAAAGAATCCAATGAAAATGGCTGCAATTACAACAAGGAGTGAAGGAAGAGGGTTGGAGACATTATCTCGGAGGGCCAAGCCTGACGGTCCAGATTTATCTGAGTGTGTCACCTTTCTCAGCCTCAAGCCTTCATCCTGAAAATACATGGAGGAAATTAATCAACAGAGGGAAAAATCATGAGACCACATCAGGCCCAAATTTAACCAGGACACATTTCACAATATTTCAATGCTATCATAGACTATTTATTCATGCATTCTGACTTTAAAGCGTGATACTTAACATAAAGGGGGCATAAAATATTAATCTTAAATAGAAATAGGAACTAAAAAAATTCTCCATCCATATGATTACTATAATAGTATGATTAAATATTTAAAATAATTGAGAACAATGGTTTACTGGAAACATTACTACCTATTTCAGCTTTAGGATTACAAATGGTGGCACAGAGAAACTTCTAGGCTTTTAACACCATCCCAGCTTTACAAAAAGTTCAAGAAGAAAAACCTAAGCCTAAATTCACTTGTAAGTCAGAGACTAATAAACAACTAAAATAACCTGATTCACATTTAAAACACATTTTTATTTGTCTTTGATTAATGGAAGCACAACCTAAAATCTTTAAATATTAGGTGTACTGTATGTGATTAATTTATCATTTTAGTAAATTTAACTGCCTTCATTCTTAAAACAGGTATCTTACCATCATTATTTAGTGGATTAGTATTCTATCCTTCCAGCATAGAAAAACTATTATAAACAACTTGGGGTAAACAATTTTTAAAACTGTATTTCATGAATAAATCTGTAAAGTCCAATTTTACTGATGAGATTATTATGTATCTTCAAACTTACTCTCAGATGTCTATTTTCCTCTGATAGTTTCACGACATCTGCCTGAAGTCTTTTGCATTCTTCCACTAGCTTCCTTGTTTCAGTGTCATTAAGCGAAACACTATGTGATTTTGGCACCAGACCATCTTGCTTTGATGTATTCAGTATTGGAGCAGATTTACTTGTTTCTATTTCATTCTGGAAATATTTAAAAAAAACACCAGATTCAAAGTATTTCAATGTTAATGTCATTTATTACTTTTTAAAAATGCAGGTAATTTCCAAGAAGATAAATATGAAAGGGGTTTGAGAAGCAGAACTTAGTTTCAAAAGAAATATTTTTAAGTGACTGATAAAAATAAGCTGGCACAATAGAATTATATATTCATTCAATTATATATGCATTTCATTCCAAGAGAAATCTCTAAAGAATTAATACATTTATCCCCAAGGATAAAATAGATAGATAGAAACTTGTCAATTGAGACAAAATTCCTGAAGAGATTAGGAGGCCATGAATGTTTCAAGGCTTCCACACTCATTCTATTATTTTCTAACTATACTTCCACCAATTAAAATGAAAAGCTAGTCATAGCCAATATTGACATTTGGACAAATGTAGCTTTGAAAACTGGGAAAGAGAGATGGAAGAGGGATATTTATAAATTACATATCATTTAAATCAAAGCATCAATGGCATGGTTTAAATGTACACAGAAAGTGCTATGTACATATACAAAGAGGCCAGTATGCAATATGAATTAAGAAACTATTTTAAGCACATTTTTGTCACAGCAGATGCAGTATAAACAATGTTTGCATTTTTCTGCAGCAATTACCAGTTTCTACTGAAAGAACATGGACTGAGTTATTTATTTTCCCCACTGTTCCACCACTATTGTGGTAGTCCCTAAGCTTTATGAGCAGACATAGAGATGCTGCAGTGGGTCGGAGCCTGAATCTGTGGGGGAAGACGAGCTGGAATCTGCAAGGACTACCCCCTTCTGATCCAAGAGCTTGGAGAATGGAGAGAAGGTGTGAATAGCATAGACTGAGCAGGCTACTCAGGAGAAGAGTGCCCTGCCCATCTTCATAAGGCACACGTGGGGAATGAGACTTAAGGAGATGCTGTGGGGAGAGGCATTTGTCAGGAACAAATGGTAAGTTCCTAAAGTGTTGAGTGCCAACGTTTGAACTTTCCAAGAGTCATTGCATTCTTTCTGGCATTCTGAACTAATTACCTGGGTCTTTTGCTTCCTGAACTCCTTGATTTGCCTTGCTGGATTTATTGCTGTGCAGCCCTAGTGTACACAGCGCTGGGCTGGACTAATTGGAGCCAGAGGCTGCTTGAGGTTTGTGTGGGGGTATGTTATCACTTTGCTCTGGGACTTGCCAGAAATGTGAGTGTGTTTGGGTAAATTTTCAGCAATAAAGGGGTGGTTTGAGCTGTTTGTGTTATCTCTGTGCCCTGGGTCATCACATATACATAAATACATATATATATGTATATATACATATATATATCATGCAATTTCCTTTACTTTAATCAATATTCTTGACAAGACTGTTTTTTTTTAGTAACAACAGCAAATCCACCAAACTATGCTTAGTAAAATACATAGTTTAGAAATGAATAAAAGTATCTGTTCTCATTAACACCATGCCATGTCTTGGTTTTGCACATGAATCAAGCCGGTCACCAGATTCAAATGATCATACCTTACTTAATAATTATTTTATTTATTTTTATTTTATCGAATTTTTAGACCGCCCTTCTCCTTCACAGGACTCAGGGCGGTTCACAGTCCAATTTAAAAAACATATAAATACAAAATATAAAATCAGTTAAAAGACATAAATTAAACGAGACTGTATATTCCCTTTAAAAACCCCTATTAAAAACTAACCCCCTTAATTACTTAAAAACCCTATCTACACCCAAGCGAGAATCTTTTGTTGCATTCTGCTCCTTCATGCTAAGTGACAGAACAAATACAAAAATCTTCTATTAACTACAACTTCCTGTTTCAGCAAGAAAGAAGTAATGCTTAGTATCATAGTTTCCAAATGGGGAGCCACATTGAACTCATAGGGACATGGCAAGGTATTATAAATTTTCGAAGAAAATCCTGTAATACTTGAATCTGTCCAACATTGCACAAACTGCTAGCCTAGGAGCACAGTGAAAAAATTACCAAGACAAAAAGGGCACCATGAACTAAGAGGGAAGCTCTGATTTAATGGTTTTGGAATAAACCATGATAATTTTAAATCCTGCCATCTCCAAAGCAACTGTAAACTACTTCCTCCTTTGAGTAAACTGTTAAATGAAGAATCCTGGGTTTATTTAATTTCACCAGAAAACAAGAGAGCAAAAGGGTTGTATGAACTTGTAGAAACCTTGTTCCTATCACTGTTTATTTACCAGATAAATATCATCCCAACTAGTCCAACACCATTTGGGTTGATTCCAGTTGCTGAAGTCAGCTTGTAGAAAAGATCCCCACCTGTTCTACCTTAATTCTTAATTATCAATTTTGCCTCTTCCGAGCGATGTATTTCATTTTGTCTCCTTCCTATGCATATCAGTCCTAGAAATTTGAAGCTGCTCAAATTTCACAGGAATATAAATGATGCAAATTCTGAACAAAAAATGTAAGCAGTAGAAAATAAACTTAATAATGTAGCTTGGTTTTCACTTTGACTGAATTGAACATCCTTGACTTTGAACCTCTTTTGATATTTTTCTTAGCTAGCTGCAATGAACCACTTTAGAACTAAAATAATCTTGAAGCTTTCAGCTCCCTCAACAAACCTGATCCATCTTGTGATTGACCTCACTGCCTGGTTCCATCATGTCAATCTTCTGTCTATTATTTGAAGGCTCCTGAAGAAAGTTTCTGTTGGCTGGTGTTATGTATACAGATCTTGATGAAGATAAAACCTGAGATGGCAGGTAAGATATACCCTCAGCACTCAGATCTCTCACTGCAAGGCTTAAAGGAATGACTAAACCAACCGCTAAAGGATTAGGGTCTGGAACCCCATTCTGCTACTTAGAAAAACATAAATGTTATGTACAAGCAGTTAAGCAATAGCTTATAAAGCATTGGAACAAACAAAAATAAAAGTTGTCTTTAAACACTTGAGTTTTATAGATTAAAACTAAAACCCTAAATGCATTTTTGCAGGATTAAACCCTAAAAGTAATATGATTTAGTCATATCACATATTATAGACAGAACTACGTAGAAATTCAATCCAGATCATTTTAAAAATAATTTTGGAGCAAAAAACAGTTGTTTCCAAATGTACAAATAACTTAAAGTAAACTGCTACAAACTTAAATAGCAAAGGCAGCAAACTTTATTCTGGCTGTTTGCAGCTCTAAGGATCTTGCACAAAGATTAATTTCTATTATTATAAACATAAGCACCCTAATTTGGGCTGATTTTTATTTGTATAAAGCCTCTTTTTTGCTTGAACTGCTTTTCCTCTGAATGTGGCATCACATAGTCAGATGTGTTATTTACCAGACTGAATGAACATTCAGCACACTCATAAATAACTGATTTATCTGATATGGTAAATATCACAGCTATGAAAACTGGACTGAAACCTTTCTGCCTGAATATTTTGAAATCTATGAACTATATCAGAATTGTCATTATTCCACATCAAAAATACAGATTACAGATTAACAGTTGGAAGGGACCTTGTAGGTCATCTAGTCCAACCCCCCGCCCAAGCAGGAGACCATACACTATTTCTGACAAATAGCAGTCCAATCTCTTTTTGAAAGTCTCAGGTGATGAAGCTCCCACAATTTCCGAAGTCAATAGCAATAGCACTTAGACTTATATACCGCTTTATAGTGCTTTTACAGCTCTCTCTAAGTGGTTTATAGAGTTAGCATATTGCCCCCAACAATCTGGGTCCTCATTTTACCCACCTCGGAAGGATGGAAGGATGAAAAGCTGAGTCAACCCTAAGCCGGTGAGATTCGACCTGCTGAACTGCAGCTAGCAGTCAGCTGAAGTAGCCTGCAGTACTGCACTCTAACCACTGTGTCACTTCGACAAGCTGTTCCATTGGTTGATGGTTCTCACTGTCAGAAAATTTGTCCTTATTTCCAAGTTAAATCTCTCCTTGTTCAGTTTCTTTGTCTGGCCTACAGGTGCTTTGGAAAATAGCTTGACCCTTTGCTCTCTGTGGCAGCCCCTCAAACATTGAAAGACTGCTATCATGCCTCCCCTGGTCCTTCTCTTCACTAGACTAACCATGCCCAGTTCCTGTAACCGTTCTTCATGTTTTAGTCGCCAGTCCCCTAATCATCCTGGTTGCTCTCCTCTGCACTTTTTCTAGAGTCTCAACATTTTTTTTATAATGTGATGACCAAAACTGGATGCACTACTCTAGGTGTGGTCTTACTAAGGCTTTATAGACTGTATTAGTACTTCACTTGATCTTGATTGTATCCCTCTGTTACTGCAATTTAGGATTGCATTGCCTTTTTTGGCTGCTACTCCACACTGCTGGCACACGGAGCCATATCTGTGGGCACGCGAGCGTTGCCCTAGCTCAGCTCGTGCACATGCACGTGCCAGCCAGCTGATTTTTGGGCCTTCCAGGCCCACCGGAAGTCGGAGAAACAGGCAGTTTCCT
>JANHFK010003495.1:92134-102260 GCA_036250565.1 Sibynophis collaris | reverse complement strand
GTCCAAAAGGTTGGGGACCCCTGGTTTAGAGAGATGTACAGCAAAACTGCTTTAGTTTCTCAATGTTTTGATATTCCTTTTTTTTTTCAGAAACAAAAAGAAATGAGAAAAACATGGTTTAGAAGGCCAATTCAAGTTAGCAATCTTTGCAGCCCCATTGCATCCTGAGGCAGAATGATTGCAAGGGAAAATATTGTCTGGAAACTTTGCTGATTTTTAAGTTGTCTTCCCAACATCTGTCTTATCAGCTGAAGGATAGATCATATTGCTGATGTGTAATTAGATATATCAATTCATTTTGTATTTTTATTTTACATTATGGTCCAAGGAACAAGTAAAGAATTCAATGCATTAAATTTAATGGCATGTTGGATCCTGGGAAGAGGAAGAATCTGTGAAAGTAAATTGATTTTGTGATAGCATTGCATGTGATCCTGTAGTCAATCTCAGAATCTTCCATATTATTCATACAATATTAAGTTTTTCATTATCATGGTAGTTAATGATTCCTCCTAGGAGAAAGTGGAATGATTTATTAATACCATATAAAGTAAAAGCTTTTAAATGAAACCAAGATAATAAGCTAGTACAATGTATTAGACGCCATTAAATTTTTTTTGAAAACCAATGTTTTTAATGGAAGATCTGCTCCCCCCTTCTACCTGTGATAGCAATAGCATTTAGATTTATATACCACTTGATATTGTTTTACAGCACTATCTAAGTGGTTTGCAGAGTCAGCATAACAATCCTGTAACAATCTCAGTCCTCGTTTCACCAACCTTGGAAGAATGGAAGGCAGAGTCAACTTGAGCCAGTCAGGATTGAACTCTTGGCAGTGGGCAGAGTTAGCCTGAAATACTGCATTCTAGCCACTGCACCAGCCATCACCACCATTATGATACTAAATTATGTACTGTCTGCATTCTGTTTGCGTTGAACTCTGAAGTACATCCATCTTCTGGATTTGAAAAACTGATCCATCCATTCGATTTTGATTGGATGAAAATTAACATCTAGTGTGATTTCTTGTAATTAGGTGTCTTAATGCACTGGGTAACATTCTTCAAGCTAGACATTGATCAATCCATAATACCCACAATAATGTTGCAAAAACTGACTAAATTGGGGGTGGGTGGGAGAGAGACCTTCCTGATTTTTCTCACCCCTTATTATTTTACATTTGAATTTACAATCCCTAAATCTTAGTGATCCAAATAAAAATATAAACAGGCCATGGTTTCTGGATTCTTCCTCAATGTATTATTGTTTTTCTAGGTCTGTTAATGAGGGAAATTACAAAGGCTCTTTTCAATTCTGTGTGCTGAAACAAGAAAGCTTATGAGTTTTAGGAGGCTTCTTCAGTGTTGCTTTTTAGATGCATAATATTTTATATAAACAAGTTTGATTGTATAAGCAAAGATGGTATTTATGACATTCATTTTCTAGTATGCAACATACAAATATTGGAAACAGCTGTGTACAAAAAGACTTTTGGTTGTTCTAGCTCACTATATTATTTAGACCTTTCCCAGATTTTAGACAAATAGGCTTTTACAATTTTAAGTAGATCTTCTGGTGACTGAGCTAAGCCTTTTTGCATAGGAACCATGCATTTTTCTCCTGAGTTATAGTTTTTCTTGAATCACAAAAGAATACAAAAAACAATATTGAAAGATTTTTCAGACTTACTAGATATTCTTCAGACTTACTAGATTTCAGACAAAAAAAACTTTCAATTTAGATTTAAGTTGAAAAATGAAATGAGCAAGGCTTATTATCTTATTATGTACAGGTGTCATTGAAAGAATTTGAAGGTGGAAGTAATAGCTGAGTGGGAGATATACACTGTCATCAGCACAACAGAGGTATATCTCTAACCAGAAACTATTTCACATTATTGCCCTAACTAAATAAGGACAGATTTCATAATCATACCAATCCAACCAATCCAACCAATCCATTAAGTCTAAAATACCTAGAACCAATGGAAAATTGTAAGTGTGTGATGAGATTTGAATTAACAGGAATGATAATTTGAGAGTAAATGGTATCAAAAATAGACAAGTTAATGTGAAAAGACTGTTGGAAGAAGTTGTAATCAATGTAAGTTCTATTGATTTTCATAGGATCTGCTATAAATTATGGATCTGTGTTAAGTTCCCATTTAAAACTCTCCAAGCTATTGCCTGTATGGGTTTGTAGTACAGAGACAATAATAAAGATAATTGTAAAGAACTGAGTAATGGAAGCATAGATGAGTGAAATAAGGGAGGTGCTTATTCTGTATTGAGTTTAATGGGAACAACATCAGGGAGTAGTTGGAAAAGTTACTTACATTGTACTACAACAATTTGCCTAAAAGCAAACTGTTATCTTATTTTAGTATCATAATGATATAGTAGGAACTTAAAATTTGCCTTTTAGGATTCCGCATAGTATCTAGTTAAGTAAGTTGCATTATGGAAAATCTAATTTTGGCACAAAAGCATTCCTGTTTAGTAACAGTAGGCTGAGAACTGGGTGTATGATTCCATTTGCATTGGCTTGAGTTCTGCATTTTTTTACCATCTGCTTATCAATGTGCATCTATGTGGTAGTACTTGATTTCATTTTCTTACCCTAAACTTGTTAACTTCTGAAAACCCTTAGTACAAGTTCACTGTCTGTCTGAAGATTTTGTCTTCTTCTAAGGATCCATTTATGTTAGGTTGTCAGTAGCCTTTGTGTTTGGGTCTTGGATTTGTTCCACTTTTGCTAAAAGAACATAATTCCACCATGGGAATGGATAACTTATATTCTTGTTGGTGGACTTCAACTCCAATAATTCTTCATTAGACTACTGATTTGGTATATTGCTATTGAAGAGAGGTAAAACACAATGGTATTATAATGATGAAAATATTGTAATTATAGCAATGTAACAGATATGCAATTAGTAGAGATGGGCAGCACACAAGAGACAAGAGTCTTTCTTCCAAAGATAAGGAACTGTTTATTGACTTTCAGGAATAATTTCACATGGATCTTAGTAAATTTAGACAGTCATGTCTTGATTTATATTTACATTTAAATAGGAAGTATTTTGTGCCAGCTGGTTGCTTGGCAAGGGCAAATGGACTCTTGTGTTCTTTAATTAATAGTTTGAAACATTGCAGAAACTATTCTTTTTAAAAGTTGTAGGACTCCTTAAGTAGTCAGACATTTAAATACATGCTATGCTGCAATATGCTGTGCAAAATATTTTGGAGCCTCTATCATAAAGCATTTGTTTGAACTGAGATACTTTTGAGTATTGCACTTCCTTTCCCACAGTCTTAACTTCCCATTCTACAGCTTCATATTATTTTCCTGTATGGGCAGGGAAAGCAAAGGAAACGTAGACCTTTCCTTAAGGGAATGAGAATGAAATTTGCTTCAGTGCACATTTGTGGCTTATAGCTGTAGCCTCAGGACCTTTGAAACTGCTCGGTTTTACTTCTCCATCCCCCAAGGAGGAATGTCTTCTGATTGTAATCAGACTTAAGGGTGGGAGCATAAGGTAGGGATAATCTTGAGCAAAGACTCTGAAAAGATGTCTGTTTTTCAGTACTCTTCATGTCTGGTTATCTAAAAATCTTCACTTACTCATTATTTAAAAAAATACTGCACATTGTTTTAAAATTAAATGAAATTGTGAGCAAATTGATTAGCACAAATAAAGAAGGAAATGCTCTTGTTCTTGGTGAATCCTTTGTCCAGTACTTTCTTGAAAATTGAACAACTCTATTACATTTTCCCATTCACTGGTGGTAGGATAAGAGAACATGAGTCACTCTTAGCCTTCCTGTCACTTTACTTCCTGCAGTAAAATGAAAGACATAGGAATCACTCTGGGAACTAAATGACCCCAGTCAGCAAGGGTTACTTGGGCTGCCTTCCCTATTAGGTTTTCCAGCAAAGAAAAAGAATTTTCCTCTTAAGTCTTGAAAGCTACAGCTGTAGTTGCAGAGACAATTCTTCTATGCCCAATTTACTTATTGGAAATTGCCAAAAATGTCCTTTTGATTCTTTGTTGCCATTTAAAAACCTTTAAAAGCATGAACTTATGTCTACCAAATAAAATGACTGTCTCAGCCTTCCTGATCTGAAAATAATGGCAGCAGTGTACCTTTAAGTCCCTAAATTAGAGATGTCTGATCATACTTAGTTCAGCATCCTGTTTCCTAGAGTGGATTGCAAAGAAATCACAAAGCCAATTGTGCTTTTCCGTGCTGTGTTCCATGATTCATGTTATTTCTGTTGGCTGTAGAAATACTTTGCAGAGAAATGAAAGGCAAAAAATTCTTGTTTTCCATAAAAATCACATATTTTCAAAGAATTGCCTAGGAAATTACATCATCAAAGTTTGAATGCATAGGTTTACTATCAACATTCGAACAGATAACTTATCTCTGCACTCTGGTCTTTTGCATATTGAAGTCACTAATTAAGAGTTCAGAATAATGAAGAAGTTCAAACTGGTCTAAAGAAAAGGAGAAAATCACTAGTTTCAATAAAAATATTTTTGTTTTTCTGTAGTGGTTTAACATTCAAAGAAGCAAATTTCACTGAGGGTTCATTAATGTGGATTATTACATTTTACTTTATAATAAATTTTGAATTGCAGACAACGGGAACTCCTTGTTGGTTTTCCAAGAAATACATTCGGGATGTCATATAGGTAGTCCTCAACTTACAACTGTAACTGGGCTCAGAATGACGGTCATGTTATTGGAGTTGTAACTCAAGGCATCACATGACTGGACCTGGGATTTTTTGCATTTTTTTTGCAGTAGTTGCTAAGTGAACACTGTGGTCATTAAGCAAAACTGTGGTCATTAAGCAAATCACTTTTCTCCAGCGGGATTTTTTTGTCAGAAACTGGAAATAAATCCTGGAAACTGGCAACGCCCCCAACACACACACACAAATCATGGTCAGGTGATCCCAAGACACTAAAATAGCCATAAAGACAAGCTAAGTGTCTAAAATGTAGTCACATGACTTCAGATGTATATGTGTGTGGCTGCCATAACTTTGAAACTGAAGTTGGGAATCTCTTATAACTTCAAACATTTGTTAAGTGGCCAGTCATAAATTGAGCACTACCTGTAAATGTATATGTGTAAACTCACACTTACTTTTAGATTGTTAGGCATGATAAAACTGTATACTGATACTTAATATGTTATTTTGAACCTAAAACATTGGCAGATTGAAGAAGATTGTGGATTTGGAAGTTAATAAAGATTGACACTTCTGATGCTTGTCTTCAGACTCATAGTAAACAATGTGGCTGAGAACTGATTACTGTGGATTAGAAGAAAGGCTCACTGATGGCTGTCTTTATTAACAGTCATTAGGTTGGTGTCACTTACCAGCCACTTTTGTGAGAGTCACAGGATCTTGATGCTTTTGTCCAGTTCTGCTCCTGCATGTGTGTGGAACATCATGATATGCATTCAAGAAGAGTGCACCAGAATGACAGAAAGCTCCCTCTACCTGCAGACACCACAGGCTGCCTTGTTTTCCCAAAAAGTAATTGACTAAAGGTTGTACACTATACCAGAGGTCAGCAACCGCATGTGGCTTTTTCACCCCTCTGTTGTGGCTTCCTGTCACTCAAAATATGCGTCACAACTGCCAATGTGCGACACCCACCGATGCACAATTTATTAAGCTTTTCGACCCCCGGTAGGCCAACCATGGATAAATCCAAGAAAACAAAAGTTTCAGAAGAAAACAGAATCTTTAATTCAACTATATATGCTAGTTTTGTGGCCGCTCAGGAAATAGTCAGGTATGGAAAGAATTTTGTGGCTCCCGGTGTTTTCCTTTCTGTGGGAAATGGGTCCAAATGGCTCTCTGAATGTTTAAGGTTGCTGACCCCTGCACTATCCAAATGTTTACCTACAATTGTTTACCTACAAATGTTTACCTACAATTCTTCAGTTGAACAATATATTTTGGCAATTCTCTTAAAAGGCAAAATGTTGAATTATTTTTATGTTTAAATCTACATTTTTTTGCTTGTAATAAATATTTTGAATGAAATAGATATGCTGTGAAACAATGAGCTGCAAGTGATTTGATATTAATCTTCTAATTAGTAATGTGAAGTGTAAAAATTCTTTCTATTTTTTATTAGGGTCGACATGTCAAGACAGGTCAGTTGGCAGCTATTAAAGTCATGGATGTTACTGAGGTAAGTTTTGAATTAAGACTTCTTTTTTTAAAAAGAATAATGTAAAAATTGCCTTGGCTCTGAACTTCATGATGAGAACTCTTTATTCAAAGTCATGTGTATAGATTTTTGGACTGGGGCCAATGTGAAATATGCACCAATCTGAGAATAAATGCATGTCCTTTTTTAGGCTGAAAAGGAAATGGACCTAATAAAGGTCTCAAAGGCCCAAATGCAGAACATCTGCTAAAATATCGAGCAGATTGTTGATATATTTTAGCAATGTAAAGCAGGAGTTGTAATGGACTCAGGGGGATTTATTGTGGAGCGTTATATGAGAATGGGGAGGAATTAACAAAGCCAGAGAGACAAAAATATACATCTGTAATTGAACCATGATCTTTCATAGTATCAGTTAAAAGCTCTGGAAATCAGATTATAATTTCAGCAGTATTTTAAACATTAGAAAACAGAAAGGTTTATCTAGGAATGATATATCTATAGTTATCATAGACTTATATATTCGTCAACTGTGTTTTGTTAACGCGGTAGTATGCAAAATGTTTCAATTCAAACAGCTTATTGCTTCCAAACCTATTTAATACATCTAATTCAGCCTGAATCATCTTTGTTCAATTGGCAGAATAGTTAAGTTAGCTAAATACAACACCTCCTGGAATTTCATGTTCACTTCATAACTTTAATCCGAACATTTATTCTCCAGCGAGCTGCAAGGAGACTCCAAAGTGTGGGTAATTCCTCTTCTATTTGCCAGAGACTGAGTGTCTAGAATTCTCCTTGACCACGCAGTCTTGACCTATTTTTTTTTTTTTAAAAACACATTTGGGTCGACAAATTGATTTGCTCTACCAGCATGGCTACTATTTTGTAAATAAACAGCTAGTTGATCATTGTGAAATTCCTATATTGTGAGATAGTTAGTATTCTTGAAGGAGCTATATGAAAGCCACACAGAACCATACAAAGAGACTACTGGTATATACACCTAGATTTTGTTTAAACTCTGCAATGGGTCAAGATAAATAGTTTGCTTTAACTAAAATAACTCTTATGTTGAGCTATGTTATTATAAAGTTTATGAAGATTAAGGAAGGAGCATTCTGATAAGAAAATTTCTCATTTCCATCTTACAACTTCAGATAAAAAGACATGATGATTTTATCTAGACTTATGTTAGTGGGTTAACTAGCAGGAACAGATCTTAATCTTACAATAATTTAGAACAATATATTCTAATATTCTATCTTAAGTATGATTGGATTCAACTATTTCTTTTCTCCAATAGGAATTTTTGTTCTTCCATTCACAAAAGGGAAAATCTTATTAAAAAATGCTAGTTTGTATACATAGAACCAAAATAAAATAAAAAGCTCAGAGATAGCAGTAGAAAACCTGAAGATTTTGTGATTTTTAAAAATTTCTATAGAATACCTTTCTTCAAAAATCTAGGAATAGTTGTAATCATTTGCAGTTGTACAATACATGAAATATTTTGTGTTATTCAATCTTTCAATAGCAGTTGAAGGGCTTTGTAATTAAATTAATGTATTTTGGGGAAAAATACTTCCTGCAAGTCACCTTTTAAATCTCAAAAAACGCAACATTGTTAAGATACAAATTATTCATGGTACTTAATCATTAAGCTGACTTGACTCTGTTATGAAGAAATCTCTCTCTATATATATAAAAGCCAAATACCACTCACTCATCATGAAATCTCCAGAACGGTACAGCCTACAAACTTGAAATTTGGCACGTATGTTCCTCTTGGCCTCTAGGTGCTCGCTAAGAAAGGATTTTTTCGAATTTATATTTATATTCACACGCTCTGATGCTAAGGTGTTAGATGTTCTACTCCACCTCCCCACCTGATAGGAACTCTGTCCCAACTTCCAATTGCCTTATATTAACACGCTCTGATACTAAGGAGCTAGATATTCTACTCCCCCTCCCCACCTAAAAAGAACTCTGTTCCAACTGCCAGTTGCCTTATATTAAGACGCTCTGATGCTAGGAGTTACACATTCTACATTAAGTTTCAGGCTTTAAGTGTCAATTTATCATACCCGATCACATGGTTTTATAGCAAAACACGGGCGTCCAGCTAGTAATTTTTATTTCCATGAGATATAAATATGAACTTTATGTCATCAAGTTTGTAAAAGACCATACGAGTAATATCTATGTCACACCAGTGAGTTAGTGGAATTGGATCTGTTTAAAGTTTCTAGTGATATTTGTCAGCTGTGTGACAATAACATTGTGGTTTTGTTTTATAATTTAAGACAATATTTCTGATTCAAAAATATGGTCTTGTTTTGTTTTACTTGTAATAGCATAACGACATATAGAAATATTGTTCCGGTTCCCATTGTCATAGCAGATAAATATTTGCAACATGGGTAATGTATGGAGAAATGAACAACACTGGATTACGGAAAGTTTGCCCCTTACTACAAAAGTTGGGGAAAGATGTTTATTGAATAAATGTGTATGTTGAGTCATAAGTAGCTCCATAATATCTGTACAATGACTTCAAAGATTCGTTAGAGGACAGCTTTCAATATGCCCACTCAGCAAGTCCAACTGAATTCTTGAGAGTGAGAGCCAAACACATCTGGAATTGGAAAACATTCTTATAGTAGGGATGTGTAACTGTATGTAAAAAATGGAGGCATAATGCCAAGAGCTTTGTAATGTGATCCTGCAATAATGAGGGAGGCTAAGTTATCCCTAGTATTGTTGTCTAAGTTTCCTTTCTTTTGTTTCCAATCTAGTAAGTACTTCTAAGTAAATAATCATCAAATGCTATAATTGCTTAGTTGAAAAGGAAACACTGAATTATTTTCATTAACATGCTGTTTCTCGTCCTAGTCCTTCTTCTTCTTAGTCAGTTGTCCTGAAGTGAGCTTTGTTTAGATGAAATCATCAAGAAGGCATGTCTTTTTATTTCATCTGTGGATAATGCTGATATCTGACATATTGCATGAACCATTTTCAGTCTTTTTTCCACCCCTTCCATATTTTATTAATTGTGTTGTAACTTTATGTTTTATGATCATTTTGACTGAACAGGCTTGTAATTATATTACATAAATGTTATTTTAAATGAAGAATATTTTTTCAGTACATAAATTGGGAATACCTATATCTGAACCTAATAATTTTTGTTTCTTATTGAGAATGAGAATAAGAACATGTGAAGACCTTGGTATTTATCATTATTAAAGATTCATACAATGGCAAGTAAATGAAATCATACATATAATATGTATTGCATTACACACTGCATATTTATTCATAAAATTGAAAAGATTGTTTTTTTATTTCAAAACCCAAACAAACCACCATGATCCAGAAATTGTGCTAAACTCTGTCAGGTCAACCATTGCAGGTGATCAACCACTGCAGGTGGTCATCCATTTATGACTGTAATTGAACCTGGTAATTATAGTCATAAGTCGTGACAGTATAAGGCAGGTCATCATGTGACTTGATTCGATTTTATGACCTTTTTTGCAGCAGTCATTAAACAAATACCACAGTTATTAAGAAAATCCATTGTTCCCTGTGTGGTTTTTTTTTTCTGTAAATGGGAAGTCAATGCTGGTTCCCATAATAGATCATGATTGTGTGACTGCAGGGCACAGCAAAAACAGCTGTAAATGTGGGCCAGTTGCCAAGGGCCCAAAATATACCCTGTTTCCCCCAAAATAAGACATCCCCTGATAATAAGCCCAGTCAGACTTTTGAGAGCATGGCAATAAGGCCAAGCACTTATTTCAGGGTTCAAAAAAAATATAATGATTTTCATGGAAACACGGTAGTCATAGGACCATATATGAAGAGGCAGATATAATAACTTTGGAACCGGGTCATAAGTACGGTCGTTTTTGTTGG